>VZTQ01002357.1:0-78109 GCA_013400755.1 Pelecanoides urinatrix
GAGGGGGACGCGGAGGAGGAGGAAGGAGCAGCGAGGCTCGCTCGGCTGCGCTCCCTCCGCCTCCCGCGGGAGACGCGGCCCAACGCTTGGGGCCCAGCACGTCGCCGGGCCCGCGGTGCAGCACGTAGGCCTCGGGGCTGCAGGGCCCCGCCGCGCTCGGCGGGCCTTGGGCAGCGGGAGGCGCCGGCGCTGGCAGAGGCGCCGCTGGTCGGGGACGGCGCCTGGCCCAGCCCGCATTTTGTGAGGGGAGAGGGTGGCCCGGCCCGGCCTGGCCCGGGCGGCGCGTAGGCTGGGTGCGCCGGGCCAGACGGGGTGTGGGGGCGAGCAGGGTCCGGGGGCAGCGGGGCTCCCCGGTCCTCTTCTCATCTTGCGGAGGCAGAAGCACCCAGGGGTGCCGGGGGGCTGTGGAGACCTACCCCGGGCGGACGCACTCCCCTGGGAAGTCGTCCCAGCGTCCAGAGCGGGGGTCCTATCCCCTATGGCCCTGGCCTGTTCCCTCTCCCTGGGTTATGGAGTGCGGAAGGAATGGCCTGGCCTTGCTGTAGGCTGTGCGTTAACCTGCGGAGGATCTAGGTCAGGAACTACTGTCCTGATCGGATAAATTGTGTGAAAGTTCGTATTTCCTCTGTCAGTGAGGTAGCGTTGGGCAGGCAGGCCTCACCATCCACTTTGTCTGTTATTAAAATGGAAACGCATTGCCAAGATGACACAACTGGACTTTTTTTTTTAATTTATCAACCCTGGAAACATGTATAACAATGGCTCAAGTATAGCGAATGCCGATGCACAAAACGCTCATAATGCAAATAATCCCCTTGAATTCAATGAGACTATCAACGGTACAAAAGCTAAGCCTGTACACAAGCGTTTACAGGATCAAGGCCAACATTATTTGTGAACTGGCTTCTCTGCTCCATCCAAGAAAAACAATGCCGCTTCTACTTTAATTTTGTTGTGAAATCATCATAAAGTTTAAAAATTAAAACAAAAAGATGAGCATATAATACTTGGCCAGAAATGGCGGGTTTCTTTCAGTAATATCACACGTGTGCTTTTTTCGCAGGTTTGATTTTGGAGCTCCAAACAATTTAAAAAATAAATATTGAGTAGGCTACATAACACCAATATTTTATAGAAACATTAGTACCTATAGTAACATGTCTGTCAACATAAACATGTTTTGAAGATGAGAGAAGAGCATTTCATCTAAACTAGGAGACCGGTTTCTTAATGCCGCCACCTTTTTGTGCCGCACAATTGCGTGCTGAGCGTGAGTGCCATGTCATCAAAATGAATGTCTATACACTTTGTCCGGGAAAATACTGCATTTTATTATTCTAACATTTCAACCTTTCCTTTGTCACTCAAATATTCATGCATTTGCTATAAACTAATCATTATAAAACACCATAAGTAACATCCTATTTTAAGTAAGAGTATCTATGAACTTCTGGAGTACTTTTGTTGTTCAATCTGAAAAATCAAAGATTTCTTTACACCATATGACAGATATAAAGGCAGTACTTTTAGACTGAAAACAGTAATGATCTTATTAATCTTTACTGTTAATTAAGATTTTCTATACTCTGAACCTTTTACATCCATTTATAAACATTTTGCTTCATTGTGTTTCATTTTACACTTTAATGGTCTGAGTTTCTTTTTCAAAAGCTAATTTTTTTTCTATTTCCCCAAAGAAATCATTTAAGACATATGATACCCAATGATCCTATGCAAGTAAACTAAGCACGTGACATTGTCATTGCGACTATGTGGACTGGTCTCTCTGTCCATTACAATATCACAGTTTACATGCAAATCAATTAACATTTATACGACAAGAAGCCTGTATAGTTCAACAGAGCTAGGGAACAGAAGAAAATAGCTTTTCTTGTCTTAGACTTGTTAGCTTAGTAGAACAACCTAACTACCAATCACAATGTATGTAAATTGTCATTTAGATTTTGTTAATTAAAAAAAAATCTAACCTGCCCTTCTGCCTAAAACTGTGTGTTTAGTTGAGGAACGTCAACACTGTGGCTGTAGCAGGTGTGTATTCAACTTCCTCATTTGTTTTCTTAAAGAAAGTGAAAGCTGTTAGCATTTTAATGCTTCAAAATAACCTTTGAAGCCGCTAAAGCGGATGTATTGTCATGTATGTGCCGTGTTCATACATTTGCTACTTTTGGTCTTGGCTCAATACATTTTTCTACAATGGTGACGCCTGTTTTGCATAGTTGCACCTGCTTAATTAAAGAGGTGTCCTGAAGTTCATTTAATGCAATGGCTGCTAATTGTGTGTGGACACTCCTAACCCATTTTGAACATTGTATGGTACAGTTTGACCTGCTTGTGTAAGTCTTTGTCTACAAACAGATATGCATTTGTTATTTTTAATCTCATTTAATCAATGGTCTCTTTTTTTTTCCTTGACTTATTTCACAGACTAGGCTGATACACATCAGTTTTTAATCAATATAAGAATGTCTATAGGATTCAATCTGCAAACTTTTGTCTATGACAGCGCAGGTGAAGGAACTTTAATACATGATAGCAGCAATTACAGAAAGCCTGTCCTGCAGCTGATTGCATGTGCAGGCCCATGTAGTCAACAATTCATGTGGTGCTGTTAAAGTCAATCAGCACAGTCTTCTACCTAACCTTCCTGAAAGCTGCGGCCTCAATGTACGTGTTCTGAAGCAGTCATGACACTCATCTAGTAGACATTTGGATTTCCAGCTGGCTATTGCTTCTGCTAACGCCCACAGAGGGCCAGAAGCCTACAGCATCTGGTTGGAAAATTTGGGAAGAGGTTATGAAGAGATGAATGTGCTCAGAATCCCCAGATGCTTTATTGTCATGGCTCTGGGTGTTCATGGTAATTCTCTGCAGTTTTTCTAAACTTTTGCTCCAGAGAGTTTGTGGATGCTCTTTGGCTTCATTCAAAGTGTCACCAATAGATGCAGGCGATGTAGTCGCAGAAGTGGGAGGAAGGCAATTGCCCAGAGCACGTGGAGGGCACAGTTAGCGTATTCCACTTTACCAAAAGGTAGAATTAAATTAAAAATACCACCATCCTCGATCATGAGTGGAGGCAGAACATGGTGCATAGCCAACCTTGTAAGTCATTTTTAAATAGACAAAAAAGCGCATTGGAGCGCAGCAAGAGTCTTTCCTTCTCCCACTTATAGATTGTCCTAGTATTCCTCAGGAAAAACAAATACAGTGCAATCACCTAGAGCAATGGTTAGCAGCTTTTCAGCGGTGGTGAAACAGGCTATATTTTTCTTTCTCAAATTAGGATTTAAGTCCCTTGGAAGAAAACAGCTTGAACCAGAAGATAGTGCCCCTCAATTGCAAGGTGCATTTGATTAGCCAAAACAGTGAAATACCTCTTCTGAAGGAGGCAGAGGTTTCTGATTTCTGCTGAACTCATAACTGTGTGAGACTCATGAATTGGGAGTGGCAGCTTCTCATGGATATCTGTCTTGCTGCGTGATGTTCAAAAGTCTCTCAGTAGCTTTCTTTGTAAGAAGGTTGTAGGGTTACAGCACGGCTCTGCATTAAGAAGAATGTAACAGATTTTTTTCATAAATATAGCCTATTTGATTTTTCAAATATTTCTAAAACACAAGGATAAAGGTGTGTCAAAGTTTACACTGAGTCTGATATTAAAGATCTCACCACAAAGAGGTGTTAAAACATTTTTTCAAGAATAAAAGCACTAAGACCTCTCATTTTCTTACTGTATCTTCTCATAAGCCTTAATTATTACACTAAAATGGAACAAAAAATACTTAGATTTGGGAGGATTTGGTTAGTTAGGATGACTTTTGCAAGTTAGTCTCCAATTTCTAGTTTGTTTAGGAAAGGTAAGGGAGGGATCAGCTGTTTCCATGGCACTGTCCTTATCTATCCTTTCACTCCTACGGGGGATTCCCAGGGATGGCTGCTGGCAAGGGAAGCCCTGGAAGTGCAGCTCCATTACCGTTTTAGTGTTAAAACGCATCACAAGGTATCCACACAGATGGCCTCTCATCTGCTGGATTTGTAGTTTCCAGGAGGGAATACTGGGAGCGGAAGTATCTTTATCTCAGTTTCTCATATTTTTACTATCAGGAAACCCTATCTCAGCCTTCTGCTGTAGTGCCTTCAGTGTCTGATTTAGTGCTAATTATACCAGAATACCAGGGGAAAAAAATACCAAGTTTAAAAGGAAATCTGCCAATTCTGGAAAATAATATGACCCCAAACAGGAGATAAAATGTAAAATTTTCCAAAAATAAGATGCTTCACGCTGCTCTATAGCAGCTAAGAGGTCTGCCAGAGTGCTAGTAAATGAGAAGAAAAATCAAGAATTAGAGATAGCAGCAGTTTCATGTATTTCTTAAGACAAAGAGAGGAATAATGCTGCAGATGGAAATGTTTTCCAGAGGAAAGCAAGTATTAGAGAAACACAAGCCAGTGCCCGACTAGGTGCTGACTGACGTTCCCAAGCAAGATTATCCCTGGAGAGACGGGAGTTACAGCACTGGTGACAGGGGAACCCTTCCTATCTCAGTTCTCAAGACTGCAGTCAGTGGTGCTCTTGCTGGTGGTCATTGGAGAGCTGCCTGGTCAGAAGCACTGCTTCCCATTTGAAACTATTAAATCACATCAAAAGACAGACAATGTTTTATTTTGGGTGTTCCGGGCTTTTTGGATGACTTTTCCATGTGACTAACTGATGTAGTTACTATGAATATGTGCTACATAGGACAGTCTCTCCATTATGCTGCAGTCCCTATTGATAAAAACATAAACTTAAGTGTTTAAGACAGTCATAACTAAAAGTTAATCTGGGAAGTAAGAGCTATTACAATGGCTTTGTAAAAAATAATCAGCAAATATATAAACAGCAGCTTGGGGAAAGCAATCACAGTATCTAAGGTAAAAGGAGGATTAGCGTCCCTTACGACAGGTCTCAGCTGGGGAAGGGAACAGAGCCTGCGGGGCTGGGAAGTGCTGGATTCTCATTCTTGCTTTTTGATGTTTTTTCATGTTTGACAGTTAGGTCTATTTCCAAAAAGGTGCTTTCCCCTAAATAAGTGTTAATAAGCACAGCAAATGAACTCTGGCTACAGCAGATGACAGTAGTCTGACATCCCACCAGAAGCAGAGGACTCCAGTGTCACTGTCCCACTGGGCAGAGTGCCCCAGCCTGTTCAAGCACGTTGCCAGCATGCAGCTACAGAAGACCCACAAGAGTTAGCCAACTCATGCCATTATCAGGAGTTTGATGATGCCTGGAGAAGGGTCTCTGAGCTGCCCAGCGGTGCTGTTAGCTACCCGTGTCGCATGCTGGCCCCACAGCCTGCGGATGGTTTCACGTGTGGACAGATCCCAGGAGAGCTTGCTGACGGTGGAAGTATTTGGCTGGGCTTTGTACTTGTTTGAAGAGGAGAGTCAACTGCTAAGCTACTTGGAAAGCTTTGCTGTGGTCCTGATCATCACATTGGATGACTCTGAACATCGGCAGAGAGTCTGTGACATCTTTCCTGCAAGAAGGCCAAAGGCCAGCCGCCAGGCACGGCAATGGTTTCTATTCCTCTGTGGCAGATCCAGGAAAGAATGAGGCTTACGAGGGCTCCGAAAGGCTTGAGCTACCTCATTGTCCAAAGCCATCATCAGCTCATGTTTTAAATTGAGACTTGTTTACTACAGACTTAGAAAAAACAAAAAGGACATCCTTTTGCTCTTGCCAGCCTTGGTGTGTCTGCCTGTTCATCCCAATGAAGGCTGAAACCCAGATCATAAGTCCAAAGCTGCTGCTTACCTGCTTAGGCAATTCCGGCAGCAACATGTTGCTAGGCCGATGAGAGAGGGAACTTACTGCATCAAAGCTAATCTGTGTCTGCAGCCAGTATACTGCATTGAATTACTTTTCATTCTGGCTTGCATGAAACCAACCCCCAGTGTGCCTGGGAAACACCAGTAGCCATTACCATCGCAGGGCTGAGACTGAACCTTCCCAGCTGAGCAACCACCCTGCTGTATCATGGACTATAACGCTCTGTAATGGAGCAATAGCAGCTACTTTTGAGCTCTTCACCTTGCCTACATTGCCCAGCAAAAGATATAACTACGTGCACAGGCCAGCTCAGGACCCTCCAGAAATCTCAGTTTTGCTGCAGCCGATAGGATGCTGGTTTATCACAAAACTGCCCCCAAAGCCTTGGATACCACCGATGGTTCCCTACTCCTGTCCCATTTGGGACCATAAATTCAGATTTTTGTTTTCCATGCAGCCAAGCTATTTATGAAATCTCATGATGCAGAAATTCAACTGTAAATATTGCATGCTCAAACATTTGAACCTCTCCCACCTCTTCGCACTCCAATCCTGCTCATCAATTTAAATACTCCTAGTAGAGGAGCTGCCCACACCTGAGAGCAACAGAGCCACTCTGCATGGGGAGACCAACTGACCGAGGCAGCCTGCTGCTTCCCCAGTTGGACATGTCTCTCAGCAGAAATAAGCTGAATGTCAAATTCAGTGGCCTGCCATGCTCCCATCACCTCCAGCAGAGCCCATGGCTCCTATTGCAGCCCTGCTCCTCGTCTAGCTCTGCTTCTTGCTTGGGTTGGCACTGAGAAAAGTGGCAGCACCTTCAGAGAAGGAAATTAATATATTCTTTATTTTTTCTCTCTCTCCCTCTTTTTCTTTTTCTCTCTCCCTCTCTCCCTCTCTCCCTTTCTTCCTTTCTTCCTTTCTTTCTTTCTTTCTTTCTTTCTTTCTTTCTTTCTTTCTTTCTTTCTTTCTTTCTTTCTTTCTTTCTTTCTTTTTCTTTCTTTCTTTCTTTCTCTCTTTCTCTCTTTCTCTCTTTCTCTCTTTCTCTCTTTCTCTCTTTTTCTTTCTTTCTTTCTTCCTTTCTTTCTTCCTTCCTTTCTTTCTTTCTTTCTTTCTTTCTTTCTTTCTTTCTTTCTTTCTATCTCTTTCTCTCTTGTCTCTCTCTCTTTTGTTTTTTCTCTTTCTTTCATCTTGCTGTCTTTTTGCAGTTACACACATAGTGATATAAATATTCTTGCAATAAGCAGCCAAATCCTTTTAGTACAAGAGACTAACCACATTCCAGCTGTGGCTCCTGCACAAAAAAACTGCTGTGCCTGTTGGAGAGCCCCACAGATTTTGGTGTGGGCCTGAAACACGCAGGTCATATTGTGCAAAACTTACATTTACGATTTCTACATCAAGGATGTTTCCTATTTCATTACACATTGTGATAGCTAGAAATGAAAGCATTAAAGCCCCAGTTCTGCATCACTTTCTCAGGCAGAAACTGTGGCAGGTGGTGCCTGGGCTGGGCACAGGGGCAAAGCCACAAAGACAACCCTGCACATTTTTAATTCTTTTTTTTCCAGGCACGGCCCCAGCAAGCTTACGTTCACAGCAAGTCCATGGGGTATACAGGCTTTCCCTTATAACTAAGCAACGGTGTAACACTGATTCCCACTGGTAACTGAAAGGATAGAGTATCACATACTGGCAGGAGTTGTGTATCTCACATACACAAATATATTTTACTTTTTATATTTTTCCTTTGATGTTAAGGCAGATGAATTCGAAAGCTAGGGTTACGATTCACCACAGCACCTTTAGCTGTCTGAAAAGGAGGCACCTGGTCTAAGCTATCCATCCAGCCTTCCTGCAAGTCAATGGAGAGAGAAGGGAATTTTTGCTCCTTCTGTTACCTCCCAAGGGCAGGTGTCTCTACTGGCTGCAGGTGACTGGTGTAGATAGGACGTGTGGCACTTGGATGGCTAGTGCTAGCTGGGAGAAATTATACAGTCTGTTTACTCAAATGGGAAGCCTGAATATTACTCGTTCTGCATATTTAGGACGTGTTTACTAAAAAATAAGTTTGTGCACAAATACAAAGATTTTCTGCTCAGGGCCTGTGTTTGGAAAGCATGCAAGAAGGTCTCTCTTTTATGCACTATATGGTAAATCTGGTCATGAAATATTATGTTGGTATAAAAGAATGGGAAGAATTCTCTTGATTGCAAGATTCAATTTAATAGGAAGATCCTAGATATAAAACTATGTAATCCTAATGTATATTCCTAAAAACAATTTCAGAAGGACCCTGCCTTTTTCAGGGCTGCAAAAATCATATGTAGGAAAACAATTTCTTAACATGAAATTGTTATTGTCTTCTTAAAATGTAAGTAGCGGTTCGAACATCCTCTGTTTTCATACTGATGAAGTTATGTCTGCTTTTTTTTAGCATGAAGGCATATTTATTTCAAATTCACCAGCATAAAGAGCTGTTACAAGCTCCAGAGATCAAGGTTCTAATGTTATAAATACATAGCTGGAGACAGCCCTTTCCTGAGCGCTTACTGACAAAACAGACAAAACAGAAGTGGAGGAGATGACGAAAAAGAGCTGAAGAGACTCACGAAAAGTCATGTAATAGTCTCCTCCCCCAAGCCCCACTGCAGGGGTAAAGCTGCTAACTGGGGCTGCAGATGGACTAGCTAACCTACAGTTAGCTTGGCCTTTCCAGTTCAAGAAAAGTGTTCCCCAGGGAGAAAAACAATATGAAAAATGGTTTATATTCAAACATGGAATATCCTGAGCAGGAGTTTTATGATTTTTAGCATTGTTAGCATGGCAAAAGATTTTGTGATGAATAGTTGTGGTTGCCACATCCTTGTTACCAATCCAAACTAGCACCCAAGTAAAATACTAGCTGAAGGTTGCTGAGTATGATTTTTTTAAAAAAGTGTACAAATAGGAGATAATCTGAGACATCTTATTTGGCAGCCCAGGTATACTCTGACCCTGTCCCAACTTCCCCACTTAGCCTTGAGTGTTTCTTTATTGAGAACATTTATGGAGATTTCTCATGCTAATCCAGTGAAAAAAATAGTGCTCTGAGCCCTGAAACCACTTGAAGTTTGGTCAGAAAAGAAATCTGATTTCTGAGTTCCCCATATTGATTCTAAAAGATTGTGGCCCCTCCTCTGTTGGTTCATATTTGTTTAAAAAAATGTAGATGGATTAATTTTGTAGCAGCAAGCTTTGTGCCAAATCAAGAGCCTAGCTTCATGCCAGGCCATGTATTGTCCATCCTTCAGCAGTCAACATAAAATCAGGAAAAGCTGTGAACTAGCTCTGGTTGGGTCAGTGAGCCCATACTGGGATGGACCAGAGTGTGCCGTGACCCAGGAGTGCACAGATCTGGGATGAGCCATGATGGCATCGCGGCCTGAGGGTAGATAGCCTTATTTTGGGTTGGGGTTTTTTTATAGCTAGTCACACTGCAAAATGACAAAAAGCTGCTTAGCCCAGGAAGCCCTAATAATTAGGTCTCTGTGCTCGGCTAACAAAGTTACATTGTTTTCAGGGAGGATGAGCTGTGGGAGAGGCTTCGCATCTGCCTGCGAAACACCGACTGATGGACATACCCCTCTGCTGCACGGCCAGCGCTAGGAAACTTGGTCTTTGCGCTTCTTCCCCCTCCTCTTGGGTGAGGTGTGTGAGTCTGTCGTCATTCATTGCCTTTGGGATACCTGAGGTGGCATTGCTCCCTGCTCTGGCAGATACGGGGGTTTTACTGTCCTACCAACCATTAAAGCCATATCTGTAGCCATCACTTCTGGCTGTCGAACCACTAAAGCAGCAAAAGGGAGTACAGCGCAGGACACGTTGTCAAAATCATCCGGGTCTGAGCTGAAGCTGAAACACTGATTGCTAGGCAGTAACTGCTGCTGGCTTAACTCTTAATGAGTGAATTCACATTTACAGAAGTCTTTTTACATACTCCCTTGTGATTCCCATAGGCATTCTTAAGCAGGATTTAGGGAGACAAGTTTCAATGTTATTGCTATTATCACTATTTTAGTTGCTAATTGCCTGTTTGACTGAGCCCAGGTGGCAGTGCGTTAGGTCAGGACCTGCCCTGGAAGGTTCCCAGTGTGACACCCCGCAGCTGCAGAGCAGGGGACAGTGGTTTCCAGCACGGCCCCGGGCAGATCACTTGAGCCCTTTTCCCAGGTGGATCTGACACCCGGCAGCAGCCTGTTCTCTCTGTGTTTCTTCAGATGGTTGCTCTGTCGCAAGGGTCCAGCCTCAACTTTTCCTTCTGTTGCCACTGTAAATAAAGAAATGCATGATGTCGACAAAATTTTCACTATTTCAGGAAATAAGTACCTTAGTTCAAGTCTATTGTGAAGTGACTTCTGTGTCTTGGCCTCGTGGTAATTTCAGTAGATCTTCCTGATAATATAGATAAAAATTATGTTGGAGGGAAGGGAGTAACCCTGGTGCTAAAACATCACCATTGAGTATTGTCATAAGTTTAATCATATCTAATGCATTAAAGAATTTATCATTTGTAACATATAGTTAAAATCCCCGTGGTGTAATACAACAGTAACTTGTACAAATTCATCTGGAAAAGTGCAAGCAATAATTTTTTTGTTTACAGTATTATCAAATGTTTTACATTTTATGGCTGTTTAGGGAGAAGAAAAGCTATTGAATTAGTTTAGTATAATTCCTCATTTGTATTCTCTAAACTGGGCAAACAGTCTTTCACTTCTCCTTTATAAGAGACATTTTATGAGCACTGGGGCTTCACCCACCCACAGCAAGGAAAATAACTAACAATTGTGTTTTAAGGGCTGTGTCACATGCATGTGCATCATGTGTGTGAATACTGTACTGTTACAGTTCTCTGGAGAGAAACAGAGCAGTTGTGGATCCTACTTTCTAAACCCATCTCCTGGGATGAAAATAAAAGCTCACTAGTCATCCATGCTGCTACATATCACATGACTTTCTTTTTCTTTGGGGTTTCTTGAGAGAAAGAGATGCCCAGTTATAATTTTCATGCAAACATTCCCTCTCTTAAATTCTTATATAACAAATATCTGGAAATACTGGGTTACTCCTGCCTCAAGCAAAGGCAAACCCATTTGTGGGATTGCTTTTGCTCAAGGACCTGGGTGCACTTGGTGGGTAATGCAGTAGGATGGGGAAGTCTGGTGTGCACGTCAAGGGGATTTGATTTTGGGTAAAAATAGCCAATGATTTGAACTATATGATGTTAATTGCTATATAATACTGTATGTCATTACTACTATAGTTGTTATATGCCATATCAATGGTATTACAGTAAGAATCACCCAGATAACGAAGAATGAACTTTAATGAAACTGAGTAAAGTGCAGCTGTGATGGAACCAGAACTGGCCTCAGCATGCAAAAGTCCAACACCACACACCATCTCTCCTGCCCTGAAAGACTGTTGTGACAGATGGAGCTCAAAGTCATGGACTAAATGAAGCCAACAGACATTTTAGNCCGGAGGGCGGGGGGAGTGAGCAAGTGGCTGTGTGGTGCTTGGTTGCCAACTGGGGTTAAACCACAACATTAGCTAAAAACAAAATATTTTTTAATATATTCTGATTTCTCTTGTCTGTTAGATATAGCTGGCATTGGCACTCATCTGCCAACAGAATTACTTCTGAAGTCCTAATACTTGTTTATTTTAGACTGGCCAACTTTTCCGGAGGGGATATACCCTGATTATTGTATGTCAGTGGTTGAAGTATTGAAACACTACTTCTACACCAAACCAAAATTGCCAGAGAAATGAAATTCACTTCACAAACAGAAGGAACTAAAATGTTACATCGCAACAGAAATATCAGAGATATTCACCTCCCTACTTCATTTCTACTGTAGATATGTTGCTACTTTACTTATAGCTTGCATATAAGAATATTTTTCTATTTACCTTTCCAAAGGAGCAATCTGCAGTGATTTTCTCATCACATCTTATAAAAGGAACATCTTTCATCCATCGATACTTCCTAAATCGTATATTCAGCATTTAATTATTTTAGGTCTGCCTTCTGAAATGAAATTCTGAGCTTGCATGAAATGCCTAGGGAGTGTCATATCCTAAGCCAGAAGTCCCCGCTGGACATTCACTGCATGGCTGCATGCTGGGTGCCAGCACTGACCTGCGTGGTTGCGAGCCTCTCCTGGGCTAGGTAACTTGCAGCACTGCCTCTGTTGTTGGTCCCTCCAGCTCACTCCCTGGATCCATGAATCTGTATAGATAGTATAGGTCTATAGATATATAGATCTATATGTCATGATCCACTACCTATATGTGGGATGCTCCAGTACAGCTGTGGTGAACATCTCTGGACCAGCAATAACCACTGAATACACCCTATTAGTTTAGCCTGTGTTGTCCCAGAATCCAAATCCTGTGGAAACCCTCATTCTGAATTACTCCTTCAACTGAATTTTAAACAGCATATGAAATGTAGCATATAAATCTCTGCTTGATTTCCCTACCACATTTTAGTGTTCTTTAGGATTTAAGTCAGTAATTTTTTATTGTTCATTACACCCCTCCGCCTACCTCCTCACCCTTCTTCTGGGATTCCCTTCTAGGTTACTCTCTTCATCTAATCAGGGACTCTTTTTCTCTCTCTCTCTCTCCCTCTGACCTTTGAAGTACAATTTCTTCAGCTCTATTTGGTCCATCAGTGGAAAAGGGTATTCTTGCTCATAAAACCTCTATCTTTTAGACTATTCTCAATGTCTCAGCTTTTGGCAAGTACTTGGATAGCCTGGGTACTTGTTTGGGCCTTTTTATTTGTTTTGGGTTCCCTGCTTGGTATAGCTCTTCACTCTACACTTGCCTCCGTCCAGCTCCCTGGGACAAAAAGGATCCTTCCAGTTAGTGCACACTCTTTAGCATCCCCTCTCTCTTCTCAGTGTGAAGTCTTAATGACTTCTTTTTCTCCTCTTTACTCTTTTACGTGACAGGATTCTTACAAGCCTTTAGCTATTTTGCTGCTCTCAGAGGGAAGGGATTGTACACAGATTTCTTCAGCGCCATCAGAGCACATTGATACATCAGGGATTGTACCAATCCCCCACTGTGCCAAAACAAGCTTTTGCATCTGGGAACCCAGCCTGGGCTCCAACTGCTTCTTTCCAACCTCCACACATCACAGAGGATCACCTCCAAGGCCAAAGATGTGGCAACCATGACTATTCGTCATGAAATCTCATACCGTGGGAGGTAATGATGGCTGGCGCGCGGCCGCAGGCTTACGAGCACGCTGCCTGTCGTACAGTCTGGCTCTGGCTCTCCTCAGCCTTGGCTGTCCTTACAGTCATGCTTCGCTGTCACATGTGAAGTTGTGGCCTGGCAGTGAGAAGGAGAGTAGCTGAAAAACCGCTTGGATTAGACAAAAGTCTGGTGTTACTATTAGTAGCTACACACACAGACACACAGACACAACTCTGGCAACCTGGGACGTGCAATACTTACAGGAGCATGATTCTCTGCAAATTAGCCACTCTTTAGCCACTCTTATTCCCTTCTTCTTGCAAAAAGAGACTGGAATAAGAGAGAAGTATAAAGACACTGAATCCACTGTAGGTGGCTCTTTCACACAGACATTTTTCTGCTCACACCTTCCTCTGTCTGAAAGAACCGTGACAGGAGGATTCAGTCTAAATAACTGCAGCCTTGCTCAATAACACACACTTTCCCAGGAAATGCATTTTATGTACCTCAGCTTCAAACTCTAATAACCCTTCTAACCAGCTAGAAATACAGTGTTCACATTTAGAAGGTAGATAAAAGGTTTTGCCTTCCTGAAACATCCTTCTAATTATGAACAAACCAGATGACATTTTTCCTTGAAAGATGCATTTGTATAGAAGTTTTGGCTTGAAAGCAGAAAAATATTCAAGAACCTGATCAAAATTCAGACACCAGTCATGCAAGTCATCCTCTAGTATGAAGAATTCAAACAGGATTTCTAATCTGGTGATGCTGAAACGCAAAAAAATCCGACAGCCTGAAAACCCCCCAAAAGATAAAACCCCCACCCAAACCTTGCAAATAATTGTTTCCTCTTTGCTCATTTAAAAATTCAATCCAACAGTTTCTCACATGCCGCCACTAAACTCTTCTTTAAAATTTTCAGGATAATCTACTTCTGACCTGCATGCTCCTCTACCCATTCAGCCCAGCAGATATTAACCTCAGTCTAAAATCGTTAGCTGGGTGCCTTGGCACTAAGAGCTCGCAGGTGCAACGCCGCCAACCCCAGTGCCGTTGCTCCTGAGATGAAGTCAGGCAGATCCCTGGCACGGCTGCTCTGCTTTTCATCTGTTCACATGGCACCCTGCCCACTGGCAAGGCCTTGTGCCAGGCTTAATGACTCACCAGTGCCAAACTAGGAAGGGTTTTGGTGAGCATCCCGTGACATGGGCGTAGATAGCTCTGTCCCCATCACAGGCACTGCTGTACTGGGGGGCTGGGGCAGGGGGCTGTTTGAGCATACAGGCATCAGCAGGATCTCTGTTATCCTGCAACAAACAGGAGTTTTGGGGGTTATGAAAGCCTTCGTTCACTCTCCTGGGTTTCTTTCCTGCAGTGTTACCTGGAGAGCAGCTATTGAGCCTCGAAGGGAGCCAGCGGCAGCAGGGCAGCGGTTCGGAGGGCACCAGCCCCGGCTCTGCAGGTGGTGGCCGGCAGAGCCAGGGCCACATCCTGCCAGTACACAGAGGCCCCTTGCTGCCACGGTGTGCCACGGCAAGCTGGTATGTCACGCTGCTTTCCTAGGCACCTGCCAGCGGGAAATGCAGAAAGCTTTTGCTAGACTGATCCTTTGAAAGCAGCAGGAAGCTTTCAGATGGCATAGGCAAAGAAAGTGCTATTACTGGGTATAAAGCTGATTTTATAAAAGGAAAAGGGGTTGTTGTAGCCTTGCACTGCCTGAAAAGCCTGGAAAAGGCCGTAAGGCCTTGACCACCATTTTGCAACCTGCAGCTGCTCAGGCCCACCTCTGCAGAAACATAAAAATGCAATAGTAAATGCCTCACTGTGCCCCTCTTCTAATTGAAAATGAGTTCCTTTACAACAAAATATCTTTTAGCAAGATACACAAAATGCACGCATAAGAGTGTTGTACTGGATGGTGCATAAGATGTATCTATATATTTTTTCAGACATACAGTAAGACCGTCCACCTTTGCCAGACTTATCCATCTTACATTGATGGACAATCAACGTAAGTGTCCATGCTTGTCTTCTGAAATGTTTTTGTCTTGTGTAGTCAATACTTGGAAATAATTTGCAAAATAGTTATGGGATTGAACACATTAGATATTGGTTTTTATTGGCTCAGGAGCAGGATAATGGCCAACTTGTCAGATAATTTATTTGCAATGAATAATTTAGTCTTAATTATAATCAGCTAAAGTTTTAATCCCTTATATCTTTCACTAATCAACCTCACTTAGCATATGGGGAATCAAGATAAATTCACCCTTTTAATTAGAAAATCAAAAGCCTTTATATGCTTGTTGGTTGATGACAGGTCTCATAAAAGCACGTCACTGAACTGCTGATGTTTCAGAAATTCTGTCTTATACAATGCAACTCGTTCATTACACGAGGTGTTTTCAATCGTGAGATTAAATTCTGCAAGGATGCCTGATGCCAGCATGGCAACACTTCTGATTGTGCTCTTTGACCCAGCCATCTTTTAGACATCGGCAGTTGTTGCTCTGTGGCGCTCAGGATGGGGTTTGAAGTGACCAGGCAAAGGTTGCATGTCACCTTATGGCAGGCTCTCATTTTTCAGGTGCCCTTAGTGGGCTTGGTGCCTTTTCAGAATGTCGTGGTTTAACCCCAGCCGGCAACCAAGCACCACCCAGCCGCTCGCTCACTCCCCCATGATGGGATGGGGGAGAGAATAGGAAGAGTAAAAGTGAGAAAACTCAGGGATTGGGATAAAGACAGTTTAATAAGTAAAGCAAAATCCGTGAACGCAAGTAAAGCAAAACAAGGAATTCATTTGCTACTTCCCATTTGCAGGCAGGTGTTCAGCCATCTTGAGGACAGCAGGGCTCCGTCACGTGTAACACTTACTTGGGAAGACAAACGCCAGCACTGCAAACATCCCCCCCTTCCTTCTTCTTCCCCCAGCTTTATATGCTGAGCATGATGCCATATGGTATGGACCATCCCTTTGGTCAGTTGGGGTCAGCTGTCCCAGCTGTGTCCCCTCCCATGTTCTTGTGCACCCCCAGCCTCCTCGCTGGTGGGGTGGGGTGAGAAGCAGAAAAGGCCTTGACTCTGTGGGAGCACTGCTCAGCAGTGACTGAAACATCCTTGTGTTATCAACACTGTTTTGAGCACAAATCCAAACCATAGCCCCATACTAGCTACTAGGAAGAAAATAAACTCTATCCCAGCCAAAACCAGCACACAAAGAAAGATATTTAAGATGCTCAGGAGCATATGATCCACTTCTGGTAAAAGATGCAGAAGGAAAAAGGTTTTATGATATTTTATTACCAGAAATACCAGCTTTTAGAGAAGTATCTTCCCCTTGACAGTATCCTACTATATTTTCTTGTGTTTTCTGAGTAGCCAGACTAGAGAAGGTGGGGTGATTGTTAAAAATATTAGCACAGGATGGAAAAAAAAGAGTCCTGTCTCTCAGGTGGTAAAAAAACAACAAATGGAGTTATGTGGTTATTCTGGAAAACCAGATTAAATCAATATAAAAACATAAGAAGTTTCATATTTAAATGGACAATTTTAAAGTGTTTCCTTGTACTGAAGAAACCACCCTGGGAAGATATATCAGAGTATAGTGGTCACAAAGGACCAGTTAGGGAATCTTGAAGGCTAGGAGGTTGAGAAGGGTTGGACAGCACCCAGACCTGTGACCACAGAAGGAGGTCCACCTCTTCAGCTCTGCTGGTTGCCATCAGTTCTGCATCAGTTCTGCATCAGAACCTCTTCAGTTCTGCTGTTTGCACCACCTCCAGCTGCAACTACACTGCTAAATAAGACAGGCCAGGGAGCCTTTTGCTGCCTCTGAGGCCAATCAGCACCCCCGGAGCTCGCCTTTACCATCCTGACTTTTCAAAGCCGCAGAGCGGGCACACTCAGTGTGTATCCTGGGGACATGCTATCCCCAGACCATGCCTAGGCATCTCTCAGGGAGTACCAGGTGTCACAGGCCAGGGATCACACCAATAATTGAGCGATGTGGATGGCTGACCCAGGGCTCAAGCCCCTACCTGCCTTGTTTGATTTACCAGTAGACATATAGCCTTAATATCTGCTATGACCTTGTATTGCTCCTGCTAACAGACAAGATAATGAGAGTATGGGAGAAGAGGGGAGAGGACCATTGACAATCTCACCTAACCCTGTAGAAAATAGCTCAAACACTGGGGAGGTGGGGAAGGAAACAGGTTTTACAGATAAATTTTCTTTCCCATTGGAAAGGCACTCGTACAAGTAAAAGTTCCTCTTCCTTTTTTCCCCATTTCTCTTCCTCTTTTCCTATTCTAAATTAAGCAGAGTATGAGAAAGGTTGCACCATGTCCACAGATCTCTCCCTCCCCAAACTGTCCAGCAACCTTTGTTCCTCTTTCAGACTTACAATGAAGACAATATTAATACAGAACAACCCATCTGTTTTCCCAGATCCACAGAGACAGACATCTGGCTTCATTAAAACTCAAAACCTTTATCCAAGTCAGAAATACTTATTTAGGAAATAGAAACAAAGTGAGGGGTTTTTTACTGCTTTAGGTCCACCTAAAGAGGTGATATTATCTAGAAGCAGCTCTCTTCGGGCACTTTCTCTTTTCTTTGATGGCCCAACCTTCTTCCTGTCCAGTTGTCTTTGTAAGTGGTTCTTCCCTGTGGTAATATTTTTAATAGATTAAAAAACAACTAGAAAGAAAATGACACATGATTTTCCAATTTTTCTCCAGCTGTTGATCATAGTTAGATACCCATAGCCTACAGTAATGCAATGTTCATAAATATGAGTGATCAGTATCCTGATAAGAATGGCACCAATGTACTGTAAATGCCATCCTAGCTTTTCATTTCTTGAAAACCTATGCAGTTGTCCATCCTTATTGAAAACAAAAATGAAGAGTACAAAGGACTTTAGATGTCAAACTCCAGAGTAGTAGCTCAACAGTTTCCAGTATATTTTTGCCTAGTAGTGATGACATCCGTTCCTTTCACCATCCCCAGGAACCACAAGTAAGATGAGGTCACTGTCAACTCTCAGATGGGAGACCTAAACTAGTAGAGCAGAGTTGTTGGGGATGCAATGCTGGTGACTCATTATGGGACACATTTCCTTCTGAGTCATGGTTGAGTCAGTGCCCCGTCAGGATGGCGAGAGGCATTGGTTGGGGCTGTCTCCGTCTCCTGAAACCAACAAGAAAGTCACTTGTTGACAGTGAGGTTCTTCAGCACTTACTGGCTGACTGGAGAGAACCAGGGAGAAATTGCAAAACTTTTCTCTAACAAACAGGAGCATCTCACTCGAAACGGGCTGTGTTTATTCTCCGCACCGTGCTTAGGTTCCTGCAGGTCTCTGATCTTGGGAACTCACAGCAAGGTCCCGTAGTCGCCCTGAATATAAATCCTGACCTGAGATTCCGATGTTGTGCAGTAACTCGCAACTACGCAGTAGGCACCTTCCACCAGGATTAAATCCTGGCATGTGCTGAATTTTACTCTGAGTTTTTTCAGCACTGACACTCTGACAGTAAGTTATATTATGCCATAGATTTTTAGATCAAGCCACTTCAGTGAAATATTTCATAATGGGAAGGACAGTGTAATTCACTGGTGTGGACAGTAAAGGGCTATAACCCTGTCTTCCATACACAAGACGAATTTTCCCAGGTCTAAGAAAATAGAATTCCATGGCACATTGCTTTGAGGATATAAACACTAAAATTAATATTTTACTGATAGTGAAGGAAAATTAATCAACTATGCACAAAAAGATATATTTTAAATTAATACTTAAATGACATCAAGCAACAAAGAATCGATGTTATAGCAAATACCTGGCATAGTAATGTTTTAAGCATGATGTTCCAAAATCCAATACAAACAAAAGCTTGTAGAAAGAGGTAAAATTTTTGTTAGGCCAGCTGCAGCAACCAAAGAGACTTCTGAGCACACAGTATCTCCATCAGCTCTAACAAGGAAGTGTCAAAAACCCAAGGCTAGGAACATTTACTTTTGATATAAAGTTGTTAGAATGAGATAAGAATTGTTTGTCTGACAGCATGTTCATTTAATCCAATTGTATCATCTGATTTAATAAAAAGTATTATGCCTACCTACATACTTTATGCTAAGAAGTGAAATGTAAGCCATTATGTATCTCATAGTTTACTCTATTTTAAGGGCAGCAATATTAGATCACATTACTTATGCTGGTAAACTTTGTTTCCTTGACATTCTTTAACTGTGTACCATCTTCATTATAAAATTACTTTTAGAAAACAAAATAAACCATATTATAATTAAAATCAAAATGAGCACAAGCACCCTGTCTGCAAAATTAAGCAATGATTTGTAGCCAATGCTTTGTTTTGTAGGTGGATAGCTGACAATGAGAAAATAAAGTGTGAACTCTGTACTTTAAATTTACAACTTAAGTAATAGTACAAATAAGAAGGAGCACCTCATGCAGTTTGCTTTTGTGAGAGATTTTTAGAATTTTTGAGGTATTTTGAGGTAATTCCTTTCACATTATTATGTGTCAGAACTCAGCAGATTAGGAATTATCCCAGAAAAAGCAGACACGTTACAGCAATCAGTTTTAGTTATTCAGTGGACGATGTTCTGTTGGAGTCACTGGGCTAGTAATCAGCATCAAAAATAAATATTTGACATGGTGAAATCTTATGTCAAACTTTTATTTCATCTCCTATTTTGTTGAAATTGAAATGCTCCTATAAAATATTTTTATTTTAATGGAACTATTTTCCGATAGAACACAGTTTAGCCAAAATGATTCTGACCAGCTTTTCACATACTACTTAAAAAAAAAAATGCAGGAATCCGTGATTTCAATATGAGCAATAGCTTGTCTTTTATTCGGTAATCTAGAAACACAGATAAGCTGTGCACACTATAAACGGAATCTGTGACATGTTTCCCTATTATATTACCTTTGAAGTAGTCAGTATTTTTTAGCTCTTTTTTCAGTAAGATGAAAGTAAAAACATTTCCAAAATGGGAAATTCCCTATAGGTGGCAATTTGGAATTCATTCACTCCTTTAATAATTGCTTTCAACTTCTGGAGACTCAGTTCCAGTGATGATTAATGCCCTGCACTTGCAAATAGGACTCGATGATGCTGAGATGCATCGCTGAGTAAATAGACTGATGTGTCAAACCCACAGGAAGATATTTTGCAGATGTCGTTTACTCCTGGTAGTGGTCAATGAAGTAAATACCACGGTAAATCACACGGGTGCATGCTGCAGTGATGGCTGAGTTGCAGCAATGGCAATATATGGGATTTGGGTATCATCTCCCCACTAAGCAGTTTCTGAGCCCTCTAGTGGCCCTCTCTGTGTTTCACTAGCCACCAGGGACGTCACGTGTGTGCTGAGATGGACTTCTCGCAGCATACGCGGCCAAGGGAACCAAATCTATGTTTCCTTCCCATTACGTGGTAGAGGGTGTGGACAGAGAGCGTGTCCCTGCCCTTCGCTTCACATCCCTCCTAATGGCCTGAGAGCGCACCCGGTCACACATAAATGGGAATGGCTGACCGTCGCAGCCACCCTTGTCTCCTACGGGCTTCCAGGCATTTCAGTAGCTATGGGCATGTTCTCCTTCAAATTATAGCGGGTGTCCGTGCTGAGCAGGCATCCAGGCAGCCTCGTTGCCTCCATTCACGCTGCTTTCCCTCCCAGGAGGGAGCCGAGAGGGGTGTGCATTGGTGATGGCAGGAGATGAGGTTGGAGGTACAAGCTGAGAAGACTGGGGCTGGTTTTGGGCTCTCCAGCTCGGTTCTAATTCTGAGAGCATGTGGCCACTGCCTCTAGCTGCTAAATCACGTCAGCTGCCTCAAAATGACTCATTTGTCAGTCCTTAATCATTTATGGCCAAATGATTAGTTCTTTTTCATGTTCCTTGGGAGTCTCAAAACCAGAAACAGCCTGAGTACTTTTCCCTGTGTGTGTAAAACAATTTCTGCAACTCCCCACCCAGTCAGCTATAAATAACCCTGGTCCCCCGTGATTACCACATTATAGTGGGAAGCATTAGTGAGATAATTTCAGGCACCCAGCCAACTTGTAACAGCACTTTACATCCCGCCACATGGATGTCTTCTAGTATCTCTTCATGAAAGTTACCACCACAAAATAAATGCTTGCTCTGCTAATGCTGTGACAGCACATGTTACAGCATGAGAATGACAAATATACAGCCCCTGTCATGCAGTACACTAGATAAACATAGCTAAATTCGGCCATCCCTGACACAGTCTACAGGCACCAGAGCTTGGTGGCAACACCTCGGTGCTCACACAAAAGGCCTTTAACGAGCCCACGTTCAGGGCATCAGTGAAGGTTCAGCAAAGACGAAGCAGAGCTTAGAAGTATGAAAATGGAAAATGTCATCTGTCATGTCGGATTTAAGGGTCCATTTGCCAAGAGAGAACACAGAGCATGGCTGACTGAGTGGCAGTGTGACATCCTGGGAGGACATGAGATGAAATTCATGGGCACTGCCTTCCCCACTCACTGCTGCCCGACCCCACCAGGTCCAGGCACGAGCAGTGAGGAGGAGGCACCACCATTCCATGCTGAGCCCTGGGACAAAATGTCCATCCATGGCCGGCCCAGGACATCCTCCCTGGTCCTGAAATAGAGGCAGACCCTCCATGGCTCAGCATCTGCATGGCACAGATGGAGCCGAGCTCTCCGTCTCCTCTCTAGCTCTGCACGTCAACCAGGACTTCTTTTTCCCTATTAAAGTTTGTAGAAGCAAACACTACAAGCACTTCATGGCAATATACACAATGTTTCCAGCAAAAAGTATATAACTAAGCTCTTTGCCTTCACACAGTCCTTGGCTTTTTCACTTTATTCTGTCCTTTTCTGTCTTATTAAAAGGGAAAAAGAAGAAAATAGAAGTTTTTCTCCCTTCCTCTCCACTTCAGTTCCCAATTTTTTTCCAACAAAAATACAGTAAATAAAAATTTAACCAACCTCTTCTTAATTTTGTTTAAGTTCTTCACCAGAAGAGTAGTGATTCTGCTATTGTCATGTAATTTAGATAAAGTACTTCATCCCACAAACAAAACAGTCACAAATGTTAACACATTGTAACAGATATGACGTATAGTGATGTGACGTATTTTCTTGACAAATTAAAAGACCCTTGAAATACCAGGTAAAAAAAATTGTAGGATGTTGGTGAAAGCTTCTCACTCATACACACAAAAGCTTGTCAAAAGCAAAGAAAGAGTTGGACTAAAATATGCGTATCTTCAAATCACGATTACTTTTTCCGTCTGTGTTGTTGTTAGTATTTTGTAAACTGTAGAAAATTACTTGACTAAGTCACATAAAACTTAGGCAAGTTTAAAAATCCAGAGTATCAGTCAAGGGATTTTATTTGATCATGCCTTCAAAATGATTTTCTACTTCAGTGGACTTTGTGGAAGCAAGAACTTTATGGTGCATATCTGTATCTGCACTTTGAATTTCACACTAAGCACTGCAATTATATACTGTGATATTAATATTCATAATCTGCTCTCTCCATGGTGAACATACTCATCTTAAAGTAAATTTCACTGATAAGTGACCTGATAAAACTCGTGTACAAGAGAACTGGCTTTTTGGGGTGTCTGGAGCAGTATGTGATTTGAGTGCAGCTGATGGGATTATATCAAAACCAATACAGGCCTAGGAAATTTCATTGCAGAAGAAAGCTGTGCAGCAGTGATGGAATTGGGATGAGTGGGGAGACTGAGAGTGTGGGATCCAACCAAATAACCTTTGAAATCGTAAAGGCAGCTGTGACTCAGGTATTTTGTCTGGAAAAATCTGGGCAGACAGTCCACATTTATTGTAATTACTCTGACCTCCTGAATACATTGTACAAGGAATTACTTGTCAACATTTTATACTTTGTAGACTCTTTTTGTTAAAAGCATAGATTTTAGGTGGTTCATAATGACTGACAAAAGTATTTTTAAAAGTTTTGTAAGTACATGATTAGTATTGCTTTCGGAAAAAAAATCTGTAAATGCAGTGTTGCATCCTCACTTTAGATGTGGCTGGTTTTACAAACAAATCTGATTTAATGAACACTAGAAAGGAATGGCAGCAAACAACCTTCATAAAATATAAAAAAAAAATTTCCCTCTAAATTATGCATTCAAATCACACCACAGTACATAGTGTTCTTGCATGTTTAATGAAAATAAAAATTTCAACAAGTTCCAGATACCACTGGTAAATAAAATATAAGTATTTTCACACATCTGTCTACTCACATTCATGAACACTATAGGCTACGTGTAAAGAGCACCTGCAGCTATACCATCGTTGAATGTCCAAGGTGATTACAGCACAGACAGGCTTTTCCAACCCATTACGTACAGTACTCAGCGTATTATATTGGAGACGTTCCTTCAAATAGGAATACATTAGCTTAAGTGGTCTGACTGAAGCACAACATTACCAAAGTGGCTTTCTGCATATGTGGTCAGTGGTGTTCTGCAGCATCGCAGATATGGAGCTCTGCTGTAATGAGGAAATCCTGATGCCTCCACAAGCTATAAGGGGCTGACAAGACAGAGCATCTGCTGCTCACCCTAGACTTCTTTTTTCTCTCCTGGAGAGGAACAGGCACTGCCAGAGTGTAATTTGTCTTACCTAGTCACGTCAGATAAATCGACCTCTGTAAGCATTTACCTTATTGTATTGGCTATAAGGAGTCAGCTGCCTTAGACTGGACACCTAATTTTTAGGTCACTAAAGCCAGGTGAGATGGATCCCACTTTCAGTTATTCATGGAAGGATTGATTTAGCCAGGCCATTTCTAGCTCTCCAAAAGCTGGGCTCTGAGGTTAAACTAGTTGTCTGAGGTTCCTCCACGGGGAGTGGGGAAATGGAGATGCCCAGGAAGATGGAGATGCTCTACAGCATTGGGGCTGAACCACCTTCAGGGGCCCGGGTCGCTCCCCATCATCCCAAGCAGCAAGTGTAGACTATTGCATATTTCTCATCCTGAAAAGCTTAGGTGAGAGGAAATCTACCCAGATTTCAGAAAGTATAAGACGACCATTGAGAAGTACCCAGCAGATCACTTGAGTTTGGCAAGCGAATCACAGTATTTGCCTGCCTGTGGCGAAGCCTGATCAGTGAGGTATCCGCGTCCCTGCAGTTCATTTTGTCACGAAAGTGGTTCCCTCCAGATTTCATTTAATTCAATAGGCCTTTGTATTTTGTTACAGATCATTTTGTGCCCTGTGATGCTCTAGGCCTGATCCAAACTCCATGAAGTTAAAAAACTCGACACCTCCAAATCTGAGCTGTGCCTTCTTTATTGATAAGGTTCTCAGGTATGACAGGGCAGAGCGGATGCTATGGAGAGGCTAACCTGCAGGAGCAAGCAAGAGGGTGTTTAATCCACATCGCTTTATTTCTCCTACACTCATATAAAGTCTCACATATTTTCCTCTCTTATTAGCACATCTGCCTAATCTTCCCTGGCTACATTCTGAAATGCAGTATAAAAAAAGCATTCCCACAACAGTAACAAAATGCTTGTTTTGCAACCGTGAAGTTCTTTGTCATTCCACAGATGGAGCTGTATTGTTGTATACTAATCCTTTTTTATTCCAATAACTTCTTAGTACTTGGATGTTTTACATATTTGTCCTAGAACTCTCCCAAAAAGGGCAAAAGAAAAGAAAAATTAAAACCCAGCTTCCTAGAGATCTCCCACAAATTGTCTTTCCAAGATTACCGCATTAGCACAGCAGATTAGCTTGATAGCTTGAATATAATGTGCTCTCATTTTAGCTAATGCTGCTTTACTGAAGGGGCTAACAAATTTAATTCTATCTGGGGCAGGATTACCTGACAGAGTAACTGAGTAATTTTGTGTGCTTACAGATAGGATGAAGCAGATACTGACTCATTTCTTTGCTCTATTTGCATTACTTTGTTGGAAATTACTTATCCCTGGACTGTCGTCGGCAAGAGGCTGTGGTGATCTCTCACCTCCCAGAGGATTTCGTTGATGGGTCCTGCAGCTGAAGGCTCATCCTCAAGCAAAACATGTGTTTTAATGACATCTCTGGCCATGGTCCCTCGTTGCCAGCGCTCGCCTGCCCCTGCACAGAGTGGGGCAGCCACGGGCGAGACGCCAGTCCAAGAAGTCAAAGCGCTTGCCCAGGAGCTTGCCCAGATGATGGGGCCCTCACCCTCTCCACTATGGGCTCATCGCATGGCTTCTGAGCACCCAGGGGGGTATTTTTAGCTTTTACCTGCTTTGCTGAATGATGACAACCCGCCTGGGGCCAGGGCCAAACCGCCTCTCGGTTTGTCCTGTCGCTGCCAGACTCTGAGGTCAGCGGGCAGCCTGCCAGCCCGGATGTCCTGCGGTCCCTCCGGGAGGCTTCGTGCTGTCTGGGTAACCTCACATTTACTCTGCAGTAGACAGTCACAGGTTAGCAGGCACGTACTGAGGCTGTGCCAAGGCACAAGAGCCAAATCCATCTGGGCAGCAATAACAAGGCAGTCACTGGGTGAGTAGTAGGGCTATAGTTGGCCCAACCTGTAGCAGAGCAGAAGTCAGTGCGTGGGTAACCTTCCCCTAAAAGACAAACAAACTCCAGGCCTTCTCATCTCTCTAATTATATGGTTGCTACCCACAGTTTAAACAAACAGTTCTTTTTTTTTTTTTTTNCTGCTTTGCTGAATGATGACAACCCGCCTGGGGCCAGGGCCAAACCGCCTCTCGGTTTGTCCTGTCGCTGCCAGACTCTGAGGTCAGCGGGCAGCCTGCCAGCCCGGATGTCCTGCGGTCCCTCCGGGAGGCTTCGTGCTGTCTGGGTAACCTCACATTTACTCTGCAGTAGACAGTCACAGGTTAGCAGGCACGTACTGAGGCTGTGCCAAGGCACAAGAGCCAAATCCATCTGGGCAGCAATAACAAGGCAGTCACTGGGTGAGTAGTAGGGCTATAGTTGGCCCAACCTGTAGCAGAGCAGAAGTCAGTGCGTGGGTAACCTTCCCCTAAAAGACAAACAAACTCCAGGCCTTCTCATCTCTCTAATTATATGGTTGCTACCCACAGTTTAAACAAACAGTTCTTTTTTTTGTTGCTGTGGCCATGTTGTGGAGCCTCATGCATTTCAAAGGCTTCCTCTGCTAGCAGAGACTGGAGTGGCCATAGCAAGGCTTCTTTGAAGAAGAAATGCTATCAGTGAAAAACTTTCGTAGCTTGCTGTCCTGGTTTCAGCTGGGGTAGAGTTAATTTTCTTCCTAGTAGCTGGTATAGTGCTGTGTTCTGGATTTAGTATGAGAATAATGTTGAGAACACACTGACGTTTCAGTCACTGCTGAGCAGTGCTCCCACAGAGTCAAGACCTTTTCTGCTTCTCACCCCATCCCACCAGCGAGGAGGCTGGGGGTGCACAAGAACTTGGGAGGGGACACAGCTGGGACAGCTGACCCCAACTGACCAAAGGGATGGTCCATACCATATGGCATCATGCTCAGCATATAAAGCTGGGGGAAGAAGGAGCAAGGGGGGGACGTTCGGAGTGATGGCGTTTGTCTTCCCAAGTAAGTGTTACGCGTGATGGAGCCCTGCTGTCCTCAAGATGGCTGAACACCTGCCTGCAAATGGGAAGTAGTGAATGAGTCCCTTCTTCTGCTTTGCTTGCATTCATGGTTTTTGCTTTACCTATTAAACTGTCTTTATCCCAATCCATGATTTTTTTCACTTTTGCTCTTCCAATTCTCTCCCCCATCCCACCATGAGGGAGTGAACGAGCGGCTGGGTGGTGCTTGGTTGCCGGCTGGTGTTAAACCACGACACTTGCTGCTGGCTTCAGACAACCTCCACAGTGTTAAAAAGCAAGACAGGACGTGGAAGAGGGAAGATTCAGGACACAAGAAAAGACTAATGGGAGATCAGATTACATACCCTAAGAGAGTCCTGTATGTGGGGCTGAGGATAAGTCATGAAAGGACTCTCATTCTCAGGGAATTTAAATTATTAATGACCTTGTAAAGAAGCCACTGTAAGGTCTTTTCTACTTTCAAATATTTTGAAAAATATGTAAAATGCAAGAAAGTACTGAAGAACAAAATAATTATGGCAATTACATGGGGCGGCACAGCAATCTCACTTGGAAGGAAGAAAATTCTTTATTGAGAGCTAAGTCTTATAACACCTAAACCTTGTTCTCTGGTGCTTTTGTCCATGGACTTTAAATCACTTTACCAAGGAGCCTAAGTTCCCCTATAATAAGTTAAAGACAAGTCTTTGAACAGGTGACCATTAATTTTCTTTGCCCAGTTTGACATCTCTTCAGCCTGGCTCTTAAAAATTGTGCAGGACCACATCTGATTAATTTGTTCTGGAAAGGCTTGAGTGGGACTGGCATGATGAAATTCACCCCAAGTAACAGTAGAAGAGCGTGAAATGACAAGTGTATTTCACAGTTCAGTTTGGCATCCCTCCCTAGGAAATATGTGCTAGACATTAGTTCTAGTTGAACCATTTTGACAATAAACAAGAGCTAACATACGCAACGGCAAAACCAAGAATCTAAATAAATGTTGAAATCCAACTCTGTTAGTCTGTCTGTCTTAAAATAGCCTGCCCTAAAATAATAATGCTGCTACATTTATATAACTGACAGCGGGAATGTCAAGCAGATTTGAAGCATAACCGTTTTTGAGACTATTTGGTGTTCCTGTACTTTGGCTGCTCTCTCTTTCCGAGCTGCCTGACAGCTCTTTGGGAATTGGGATGCACAACCCGTGCAAGCAAACCCCAGGCTGTGGCTGGACCATGCAATAAGGGTGTTTGTCAGGTTCCTTGAGTCAGATCAAAACCACGCTGGGCACCAGCTTCTGTCCTGTATAACACACTCACTAGTTCAGCCTTGCTCAAAAAGTATTAAGGAGTTAACTCTGCACCAGCAGTGCTTAGATTTGATCACGTATTGTCTCTGTGCTACTTCTAGTTTCTATCGGATCAGGTAATGCCTGTGTTCCCGCAGCCGGGCTGGAAGCATGAACTTTCTGTCATGTGGCTGGGTTAACCCATCTCCAGCCTGCAGACATGCCTGGACGAGCCTGAAGTTGTTCTCCTCAAGGCTTCAACATTAATCCAGTATAATGAATAAGAGATGCCAGGCTCTCTGACTTCCGCAGGACATCATAAAGGACTAAGCACTAGTGAAAGAGTTGTGTCCAAGCCTGAGAGGTTGTCTCTGTAAGCCTTTGGTTTGAGTTAAACACACATACTTCCTTTTTCAAAGGACATTTTGTTCTTGTGGTGGTACTGACAACCAGCTTTGCTTAGCAATAAAACCTGCGTGAAGAGTGCAAAATACGCTGCCCTGGCAGTCTGCCCGCAGCCTGTTTTGCTGAGATTTGCCTTAAAGAGGAGGTACGGAAGTCCCCATTCCCTTCACGGTGGGCCTGCGACGGAGACGTCCCTGGCACAAGGACCGTGAGTGCTGCCCAGGAGCAGGGTGGACGCGGAGGTGGGGACCCAGGTGCCTGGGCACAGGGAGGGGGTCTCTGGGAGCGGAGCTACAGGAGCAGCTGGAGGCTGAGGAAAGGGGAAGGGTTTCCGGCATCTTGTTGCAAACTTCAAAACGGATAAGGCAAAGCCTATCCTAGACTAGCCCAGACAACGTACAGATCACACACGTCAAACAGTTCTATTTCTTTGCATCAACACTGTGAAACAAAAACAAATATATGCTTTGCTTTTCAGAGTTTCAATCTCTGGGTTGCTCTATGTTGATTTTTCCTATTGGAAGAAACTACCTCATCTCCAGTGAGTTTCTCCTCACAAGTGTCCCTTTAAAAAAGGAGAGAAAGCTTATGTACAGAATTATTTTTCAACTTTATGTATGGAGGCTTATTATTATCATTCAGAATTTCCTGGCACCATTAATAAATGGAATAGTTTCTATGCTCTTATTCACGTACACCAATTTATCTTCTTGGAGTACTATGTTGTTGCAGGGAGTTCCTAGGATCAAAGTCCAGCCAGTACAAAGACATTATCTGATCAGCTCCTCGTTGCTAGCGATTGAAATAGAAATTTAATACTACAGGAAAAGAATGCAGTAATTCCTGCTGTAAAACTTATTTCATAATACTGGCCGACATATATGGTGTTTTAAATGCTGGTTAGCATACCATCGTATACTAGTTGATTCCAGCTGCTGCGAGTAACCCTATACGTCATGGTCAGGAGCAGCTTCAAGAATAACGCAAATATTGCCAGATGCTGGAAGTCCATATTAGGAGAAGTATTGCTCCATCCCTCTGCATCAGCTGGGTTTATGCCTTTTCCTTCTAAGAGAACATTTTTTTTCTTATCCATTCACAAGTCAGTCCATTGTGGGTTTCTGATTCACTTGTCCAGGGGAATGCTCTGGTCTCCCACTTTTTGGGAAGAAAGTGAGCCTCACTTTCAAATTACCTGAGGTGAAAATGTATCACCTTTACCTATAAGTGTAGCTTCTATTGACACCAAGGAACACATTTCCACATAGCAGATGGTTCCATTATTATTCCTGAAAAGGTGTATGCACCTATGCAAAAATATAGATGGGGAGGGCTTTTTTTGTGTATGTAACAGATCCCCATGTACCATCAATAGGACCAGAAGGAAAGAGAATACTTCTTATTAAAAGACAAAAGCATGAGAGTGGTCCAGGGCAAAATTAAAATTTAAACCAGTCAATTTTTATTTCTTTCTACCATCTCCTATATCTCCTATTTTTCCTTCTCTTCATTCTCTACTAACAGTAGATACACATGGCAGTATTTCCAATGTAACTGGATACCCAAGGGCTGTGGAAAGAAAAAAATATGATTAGCTGTTTCATCTGTATATCCATATTTTCTCCAATTTTTTAAGATTTTCCCAAGACTTTGGTTTATTATCTGTTTGTAAAACACCTTTCACAATTATTTTGGGATGGGGATAGACAGCCAACAATATGGAATTAAAAACACAGATGAAGATTTTTCTCACAAGTAACTCAATGCTGTTAGGAGACTTCTCAAAACTAAGAAAAGCTTGGTGAATACATTTTCTGTATACCCACGGAAACGGCCTTCTTGCTTTAGTGTATTTTTTAAAATCACATAATGGCTTTTTAAATTTAGCTTAAAGGAAACTCTGCCTTTCTTCTTTGAATTTACCAGTTTTTGGGATACCTGTTTTATCAGAGGTGTTTTCACTGATTTTCATATTTCGAGATTTTCACTTATATGATATTGCTTTTTGAGGGGAAAAAAGAGGCAGTTGACCTTTGCAAATGATACTGTTAAATTTTATGAACTTGGCCTATTCTATAAGCATTAAGTGAAAGAAATATTACATGCAATACTCAGACAGGAACTTTTGAGGACTGTACCATGAAACTCTGCCAGTCAGGAAATTCATAAAACAACTGGTTCAGCCATATGAATCAACATCACGCAAAATCTGAGACTCATTTATTTAGAGATGTCAGACTAGCATAGTTCTGTTCACTTCTGGATTGCCAAACATAACCCACCCCAGAGAGGAAACAGCAGAAGACACTTGAAAAATGGTGACTGGAAGTTTCTATTGGCGACCACAATCTAGCTCTTCATCAAAACACAAACCTTGCTATATATTAATTGACATCCTGTCAATCACAAGAGATGACAAGAAGCAGAGAGCATCAGAGTACTACATCCATGCAGGGCATAAGTCCTATTTACGAATCAGTTGAACTTTAATGTTGTTTGCCTGTAATATCATCCTTTGCGTGGTATCTGCTTTTCATGGAAGATTCCAACACAAGCTGAATTTGTTTCATTCCTGCTGGTTTTAATCTTCCCTGTCCATCAGGTTTCAGTCCAAAATACTACTTTTAGATGCACTGTTAAGTGACTTCTAATGCAATGCCAACATCTTGCCTTGAAGGAGCACACTCAAGGTTTTCATACTAAGACCTGGTTCCTGACGTTGCTTTCTGAGATAAAATAGAATGTGTTCTCCCCTCATGAGTGAAAAAAATCCACAAATTATTTTAACTTTTCATTTAGATTTTTTAAGAAGTAAGTAAAAAAAAGAAAGATGTATCTGTATACCATGCTGTGACCAACACCACCAGCCTGGGGAGCAACATGAGAAAAAATAAACCCTAACTTTGATCCGTTGTTGTGGGCTTTTTTCTTTTTTCACAAGAAAGATATTATCTTTTTGACAGTTTTATTGAATATTTTCTAAGTTATTTTGTTGAATATATGAATATTCTCTAAGTGAACAATTCAAAATATTAAGGGCTGAGGTCTATCCTAAAGCACATAAGGACATCTTAGATCAATGGCCCACATTCATCTCACCTATTTTAGGGTCTGGGCATGCTGGGCATGCTCTGTCATCAACAAGGGACATAGGCATTTTCCAGTTGGCTAATTAGTCCACCGAAATCTCTCCATTGACTGGAAAGGAAATCAGGTTGAATACATGCCTCACTTAATTAGATGCCTCATTTCAGCAAGATGCATTAAGTGCCAGCAAGCTTGAAGTTATAAACCCAAGAGCAGAATTTGGCACTTCATGTGTATGATATTAAACCATAAGACAGGCATCTAAATTCATTCAGCAGAAAACCTCACCTTACTTAAAGTGTTAATTACATTACACGTCACAGTAACATATCTTTACCACTAAAAGTGAAAGGTTTATAATGTTGTTCTATGAGGACTGGTAAGAAAGCTTATGCCTGAGCATAGACAGCCTTATGTATGAGATTAATTAATAATCATACGTGACAAATGACACTAAAAAGCAGTAACTTTTTGTTGCAACATGAAACTTAGTGAAGCTATCAAACCACTCACTACGCTGAAAGGCCATGTCTCACTGCAGCAGCAGTACATTTGGATACAGATCAAACAGCTCCACAAGTAGCACAGTTAGAAGCTACAATTTACAAGTCTTAATTCTCAAGAAGTCATAATCACAACCAGTCCTTATCAATGATCTGTCCAGTCCTTACTTAAAATTAAAATAATCTTTTGTGTACCTGATTAAATTCTAAGAACTATAGATTACTGCTACATGCTGCTTTTCTTGTTCTAATCTCCTTATCCTTACATTTTTCTGTCATAGCTCTTGTGAGGAGACCCATAATAATTTGGGCTAAGGAGCTATTTGCATCAGAATTACATCAATGTGCTTTCATTCTCTTCCATCTTATCTAGGCAACCAAGAACACTACGTAGTGCTTAGGGCCAGATGCTTATATCACCTTAACTAGGTGCTCTATATCACCTTAACTCTTGGAGCACATCAAAAAAGTCAGTAGAATCGCCTCTACAGGAAAGCTGTATATGTTGTTTGGAAGTATGCAAGAACTTGGCCTCCGTAATTATACAAGATGCGCACATAAAGCCAATTTTGATGTAATGATGATTTGACAAATGTAGACTCCTGCTGATAGAGCTACTAATTGCATTCTGCAACTGTGCTATTAGATCAGAGGGATTAATATTTGACATTCATGAAAATTCCTATTTGATGGATATCATGTGCATTCATTTAGTAATTCTTCATACATCTCTGTAATCCAGTGAAACAAGGAATTACTGGCTCGCCAAAGACATACAAAATAACACGAGTGTTTGGGAGGATTTGTCTCTCTAAGTTCCTGCCATCTTTGCTGCTTCTTCTTATTTTTCTTTGGTATTTACATTTTCGGTGCAAGAGTAGGATTTCAAATCTTGCGCTGTGAAAACTAATGCAGTGCTTATTACAAGCAAATAGGTGGCAAGAACAAATGTACATACAACACCTGAACTGAGAATTCAAGCAATCTTCCACCAAGCCATTCCTTAACAGCAAGAACCAGGTCCAAAAGGAACAGGATAATCCAGGCTACACGTCCATTTACTACTTAGTCTTTTGAATGGGATTACAGGCAAGGATGTAGTTCTTGATCATTTTTGTGAAGCATCCAAACGTTCCTGGGGAATTACACTGCCAGGACCAAAAAGTCACTTGAAGCATCAATTAATGAAGACCTGGGTGAATTTCGGTCAGCTGCCTGCAGAGAGCTGAACGATTCTGTCAATATCAGAAACCCCCAAGACATCCAGACTGTGAGCAACTTTGTTTAAAAAATAATGAAAAGTTTCCAAGTGCTTAAGCTTATGGAACATATAGTTCAACTTCCTTGCTGTTGTACTTTTAACGTAAGCTATTAGTGATCTGTCTGGTCGAGACTTCAGGCTCTGACATTTCTTTGAGAAGACTCCTCATTTTTCTAAAAACCAGCTCCATGACCTGTAAGGACAGTTGAAGCCATAGCAGATGCCACTGGCTCCAGGATGAGAGTGTTTTTATAGGATCGAGACATGGCCTGACTCTCCTTTCCTCCAAGATCACCGTATAGACGGTGAGTAGTTTCACTGGAGTTAGAGGAAACCTGAAAGTGCAGGGCTGATGCAAGTCAGCGGGGAACCAAGGCTCTGCAGATGAGTCATTTTTAGCATTAATTGTGACAAATTTGAGTCTGAAAGTTGCCTCCCTGATGCCATGCATCACCCAGCAGGCTCGGGCAGGGACCCTGCCGAGGTGGAGGCAGATCTTTCAGAATGACAGCTTCACTGAATCGCAGTCTCCTTAATGAAAAGTGATCCTTAAAGAATGAATACTGAACTTCTCTAGAAATGATCTTTCTTATTTATTTGCCGGCTTTTCCGTTTTCCCAGATCCCTCTGATTCGAAAGCTTTCTGCCCAGGGAAATGGAGCGCTTCATCGTATGCGACAGCCTCAAGGACAGACAGTCTTAGCGAGATGCTAAGTTAGGCACAGTGGACATACGGACATAGTTGGACACTATGGACACAGTTTAAGCTAAGATATTTGGAAGTCAATGTAAAGGGCATAGTTGAACACTATGGACGTAGTTTAAGCTAAGGTATTTGGAAGTCACCATAAGGGGCACATGAGGGGATAATCCCTCAGTTTTTCCTAAGAGGTCCTACGGGGCTGTTTGGCGAGGCTCCCATGGGACTGTGGCAGCCGGGAAGGCAGCCTGTGGGCAGCAAACATGACATATTAGGGAAACAATTCATCTTCATTCCAAATTATCTGCCATTAGTCACCGTGTATGTGTACGCAGTAATTAATCCCCTTTCTTGCTGAAGGGCTGGTTCACTGCGATGTAACATAAATGTCTTCATCTGCCTTTGTTTGCTGCCATCAGCAGCTTTGCTTGGACTTTCTCCTTATGACATTCTTCCTTCTCTCCTCCTGATGCAAGCTGCAAAAGCGGTAGTGGAAATTCAAACACTATCCCAGAGATAAATTTCTTGGATAAGGTAAATTTATAATCATCCAGTTGCAAAAATCTGTTAAAAATGATGTAATTTGTTTCTGTATCCCATGGTATATTGCTACGTCAGACAAAAAGATCATCTATGCAGGCTCCTTTCATTACAAGAAAAGCCTTTAAAAAAACCTATGGAGTTAGAGATCAAAGCATGTGACTTTCTCCCTGTTTTCATTCAGATGAGCAATTCTTTTTTTAAGCTCTGTTGTATGCGGTGGTGGAGGGTGGGTTTGGATCAAACCACCTAAAGACCTCAAAATAATTCAGACTTAAATTGATATTGCTTATATTTTGAATGCCAGGTCAGCTGCCTGCCCCCCAGATGTGAGATGCAAAGACAGTTTTTACAATGTTTGGGATTCTTTGTACTTACTTATTGCTACTCTAGCCAGCATATTAATAATAATGTAGGATTGGGGATTTGTTGCCTTGACATTATTTATTTGGTTGCTTTTTTGTAAACTGAGGTGGGAAATACTTTTTGAATGAAAATTTATGAAAAAATTGTATTTGGTCCACAGGTTTATTGCATTTGTACTATCTCAAGTCAAAATTTTAAATTTTGTTTTGTTTTAAAAAAGGAAAGGAAATCTTTCTGGTTATTTAAATCAAAATTATTTTTTGCTTCAAAATTGATCATTTTGTTTGTTATTTCTTTTTGGTATTTTAAAAACTATTAGAATTAATGTTTGATTGAATACTTACCTATGGTCTAATTATTTATGTACTTACGTATTTAGTCACCTCCGTTCAAACTATGATTGCCAAAAATTCAAAATTAGCAAGACTCAGTAATTCCTGTGTGCAGAATACAATTAGCACAACGTTACTGCTACAGCAAATAGTCTTAAAAGCATTACAGCTGGATCGTTGGTTGTATCCAGAACATAGAGAAGGAGGTCCATGCAATTAGAGATTCCAGTTTTTCCTTTAATACTCTCGGTAGTATTTGCATAATTAAGCAAAGTCATTGTAATATTAAGGAATGCCACCTGGGGAGGGATCTTTCTGAAATTACACCCTCCCCTATACGTGCCACATTACATGCACTGGCTTAGATGTAGCCAACCCAAAGAATAGCTTTAGTATGATGTCCACCACTATTACTTGGTTAATTAAAAAGCTAATATAGAGGTATGCAGGCATTACCTTGGGGTCTGCAATGTCAATGAAATGTATTTTTGCAGTTCAACTGCTAAGGGAAGTGCACACTGCGGTTTTGCATTTCCTAGTCTTATTCTCCCAGAACATATCTTTTCTGAAAATGTCCATCGTCTTTTATAAATACTAAATATTACCTTATGCTTCAGCTAAATAATGAACCCAAATTAGCTGTCATTAAGCTTTTCAGCCTAACCATTCTCCTTCTGTTATTATGCAAGCATAAAACTATGAGCCAATTTCATCTGTCCTCAAACGTTTTTTTCCAAATGCTTTCACCTTTGTAAGAAAGGGAAAACAGTTTGAAACATCTTAAAAATGAACAGGGGAAGGGGGTGGGTTCCTGCATTTTTTTGAATGGTTTTGCCAGTAAACTGAAAAACCTGTCATACAACAGTTGCCATAAGTCACAAAAGAAGGAATAATTTTAGCATTTGTTAATGCAACTTAAGGGAGGAAAAGCAAAACATTTAAAACATTGAAAGAAAATCAGTAAGCCTAACCTTTCTTCTATTTATCTGTAGTTCAGTTAAATGGATTATTTGGAATTATGCTGAAGATCCTCAGATAGCTGGGGTTTAGCTGGTATTGGATTTAGCAGGAACCTCCCTCATGCTTCTTTCCCTGTCTGGGAGATTTTACCCACAGAGTATGGGTAAAATATTGTTTAAACTGAGCTGCCTTTGTAGAGCAACACAAAGCAACGGCGCAAAGCAAGGCACAGGGAGAACAGCCAAGCGTAAGTCAGCTTCTGCATCCGAAGCTTGCAGATCATATGGTGCATGACCCAATTAGCCACCCTTGAACTCAGATTTGCTTCACTGCCACTAAAAAGTCTTCGGCTGTGTTACTATTGTTTTCTTCTGGCTGGAGTGAGGGAGGAAAACGTTTTAGTGCAAGATTAGATTGACTCCAGATGGCTAAGCTGGACTCTTGGATGATACTCCTATTTGGGTTCTCATCATCTCAAATCTCAGGCTCCATAGCATGCTCCTCTTTGGCCTCGGCACACCCAGTCTGATACCCAGGCAGAGCAGGGCTGCAGAGAGTGCGCTCCTTGCTGGTCTCAATGGCATCCCCCTTCCCTCCCTCTTCCCCAGCACAGGGTGCTTGTTCTCGCTGGTGCAGGTCCTTCCCCTTCCCTATCGTTACTGTTTCCCACCCCTGACAAACTTTCCTCTCATTAGGTGTCAGGAGTGGACCTTCTGCTTCATCTTGGCCCATGATGTTAACCTCTGTCACTAATTTTTTAAACCAAGTCCTTCACATGTACTTCCCTGCTTGGAGGACGCTCCCTGTAACCACCTACAGAGTGTCCTCTTATAATCTGTCCTTTTATGTCACTGTTCCCTTATGGTCCCTTCCTTAACGCCCCCCTTGCTTTGATAACAGTAAGAGACTTGGTGGCAGCCAGGTTGCAGATGTGCTGTAGCTCGCTGCTTCTCTGCAGAAGAAAACCAGAAGAAACCGTTTGCATAAGAAACCTTCCTCACAGAGAAGGGTTTCAGGGAACACGTATTTTTCACCTGGAGCTACATAAAGACTTATATTATATCCAATGGCCATGGCTCCGTTCAGAGTCAGGAATATCCTGCCCAAACATACCAGGGATTTCTGCTGCTTCTGGGGGATGGCCAGGGACCTTTTCTTCCACCTCCTGAGGTCAGTCAGACCTTCATGAGGCTCCCAGCGCACAGGCACGCTGCCCGGGCATCACATGAAAGCAGTCACACATCTTTCTTGGATGATAACCGCTTGTGAATAATGGATCGCCTCAACGAGGCATGCTGATGATCTATTATTCAAATGACAGCAATACCCAAAAAAGAAAAAGCCATGCTTGGATTCTGTATAACCACAGGATAGCAATCAACCTCCAAACGCATGGGTGGCTGCTTCCCCAGCACCACGCGTCTGGTAGAAGAATGCCGGGCTTGCAACCCTTAGTTAGTACTTAATAAACTGAAAAGGTGTAATTTACACTTCTCATTTACCTCTAGGAGAGAGACATGTTCTTCTTGCTGCCTCTGTGCCTCTCCAGGTGTCAGACCTTCCTGTTTTCCCTCTGCTCTCAACAGCGATGAAGAGAAAATACAATGGCATCTTTAAGCTGAGTGAGACAGTTCATTTATTATGATTGGTGGCACTGTTCTTGCAGCTAGCTAGCAAAGCCAAAATCACATGTCTTTTTACATATAAAACTCAACTAAATCAATTCAGGAGCTGTATTTCAGCGAAATGTGCAGTGCAGCGAAGGCAGTATCCTCCGATGGCACAGACGCAGAGCCCCCCACTGGAGGGAGTCTCCATTTGGCTGCGTTTAACCTGATGAGAACATGGTCTTTATACACTTTATGTAATTATTTCAAGTTGCTACATCTGTCCAGAGAAATACAGTCCCATTGCTACAGGGGTTATATTATACAGGTTATATTTTACATTTATATATGTTTATGCTTATGCTTATACTTATGCTTATGCTTATGTTTATGTTTATGTTTATGATGAGGGTGGTGAAAGACAGGTTGCCCAGAGAGGTGGTAGATGCCCCATCCCTGGAAGTATTCAAAGTCAGGTTGAACGGGGCTCTGAGCAACCTGATCTAGCTGAAGATGTCCCTGCCCATGGCAAGGGGGTGGGACTAGATGACCCAGCCCAAACTAGTCTATGATTCTATGATTCTATGATATTCTAGTTGTTAAGTAAAGACTGAGGACTTGAGACTTCCAGTCTGACACTGGCTGTGCCAGTCACCCTTTCTATAGTTTTAGCAGATCTGGCAACATGTGTGTCTCCTCTCTTTAAAAGGGAGGTTGTGCATACAAAAGGAGGCCATGCATGCATACGCATCTCTGCAGTCCCTCATCAATGTCAGGAAACTCAGTTATTTCCATTTGCCGTGCAAAGGCAGTGCCTGGGATGATAAATCGTAGCTCACAACCCTGCTGTACAATGGGACACCAGTCACCGAGGATGCGGTGTTAAAAAAAATATGTCTTCAGCCACAGGCAGCAAGGCTTTAAAGGTTTAAAGGCTTTAAACTGTGTCTTTATGTCCAGCAAAAGTATGAAGAATATTGAGAGGGTTTATCATTCATGATACAAAAAAGAGAAGTCACTAAACGTAATTGCAAGAAAATTTGTGTGGAGAGCAGGTTTATAATATAAAACATATAAAAGCTTAAGAAAAACATATAAACGTTCTTTTTGTCTGAGAGCAGACATTTTCTGAAAAACTATTTCAAAATACACTTATTCTGATACTGTAATAATTCTACCTCTTTGAAGAAATTAATCTATCCAGTTATATCTCTAAATACTGTCTTTTACTCAGCCTTAAAAGTGCTCTTGAATTAACTATCATTAAGCTTTTCAGCCTTGTCATTCTCCTCGTGTTACCATGTAAGCATAAAAAACTGCCAGACCATTTCAGCTGACCTCAAACAAATGAAGCAGTATTGTGGATAAAGACCCAGAAAATCACAGTTAAAACTCTCATTGACTTCAACAGTGCTAGATGTTCTTCTCCAATATGGTGCCTTTCTGAAACTATGAAGGCACTTGATTATAAGTAGCAAAGTACATGCTGATGTCCTCCAGCTGAAGTGCCGATCCTTGCACAGTGCATTTCAGCCTACTAGCGATAGATTTGCATTTCTTGGTTGCCTATTAATCCATACTCACTGACAGTCTGGTCCCCACTGGAATGGCACAGACCCATATCTGAATGGCAGGTTCAGCAAACGGCAAGAACTGGTGGTGTGCAGCTGCAAAGCTCTGTAGGGCAGTCTTTGTACACATGGAAAGTGGTCTGGAACTATCTTTTCTGCTAATTTTGTGTTACTATTTCCCAGTATGACTGTGGCATCTTCAGAAGCCAGAATGTGATTTAAGAGTGTAAGTCTCCTTAGGTTTCACTCCTGAAAGTCTTGAAACATCTCCAAGCATTGCACATGGGTTCTTCCCCATTAGTTGCCAGAATTTCATGAATCAAAGGAATGTTGAAGTTGAGATTATTCACATATTTAAAGGTGTCTGACCTGATACCTGCCTTTCATAGGTTGATGCTGATGCTTTTGCAATGCCTCCTGGATCTGAGTGCTGGCTGATGCAGATAGGCTTATTTTTCTGGGAACACAGCCGTCCTGTCTGAGGCTATGAAACATGAAAATACAGGCATTTTTGTATAAAAACAAAACAAAAGAAAACATGAAATTGCTAGGTTGCCTTTCAAGGAGCTTTGCACAGTTCTGTGGCATCCAGATACCATACTCTGCAGGATCCCCTGTGGATCCCGCTGTACCCACAGAAATGAGTCAACAGGGCTCTAAGGGCCCAATGCTGGCTGAAGAACTTAGAGGTTTTATGCTGGGTCTAGTGATGGAAAAGCTCCTCCGGTCTCCAATGGCCATAGAAGTATAGTGGCTAATGCAGCAGAGGAGACGAGTTTGCAAAACACAACTGTTTGGTGATCACAAAAGGAAATCTTTAATATGGACCTTTTACTTTGATGGGAGAGAAAGAAAAATCCAGTCCTGAGCTTCCAAAAACTGAACTGAGATAAAAGAAAGAGGGCTGCAGGGAAGTGAGCATTAATCAATTTGCAATACATTTCATTATTTAAAAAATTAATTCTCTGTCTGCTAAATTAAGCTGAATCAGTAGCTCAGTTTAATTCTGCCTACTGTAGTGAAATCCATCCTCATTTTCTGATCACTCTCCTGCCCAGCAGTGGGAATCATCCCATGAGGCAAATCTTTAGTCTAAAAAAATTAAGCAAATATAAATAATTTAGGTATGGCCATTTCATTTAGAAACCAAGTGCCTTCAGGAAAATAACACTGAGTTTTGATCCATGATACGTATGGAGAATAGGCTGATATAGTCATGCTAGTGGTTTGCATCTGTGGAATGACTTACATAGGCATGTTGATTTTTAAATAATTTTACTTTGGAGACATTTTCCTCTTTTTTACAGCTCAATTGATTCTTTTTTTTTTTTTAAAGGGGAGTCATCCAGGATTGTTTAACATACATTATAGCTTTTTTTTTTTTCCAGAATTGCCTTCTAGTTAATGGACAAAGTTTAACAATACTTGTTAACCTCATCTCAACCCATTAAGCTTCGAAAGTAATAAAGTATAATGTAATATGAATTAAATAAACATCTGAGAGATTGTTTTCAGTGAATGACAAGATATTTATTCTAAATAAATAATGAGCCCAATTGATTTATATTTTTAATACTTTCTGCTTCAAAAAAAATGTTATTGCTCTAGATCAGGCAAGTAGTTACTAGTTTAGAATGAAAAGTAATCAGTAAAAAGTGAAAAATTTCTTTTAATTTATGGAGAATAACAGAAAGTGTTGTTTCTCCTAAGACTGTCTTTGGAAATTTTATATTTCATTGGATATTCCTGATTTTGAACATTCAGCTGCTTTTGACTGGCAACATTACTTACTCCCGCCTGGGATGTTTCACACAGCAGTCACCTCAGTAAGGAGCAGAACTGCCTTTATGGAACCTGTACAAAACAAACAGATTTCAGCACAAATCAGAAAATAATGAGGAGGAGGACTCAGGCAGGGAAATGATTGCAGTGGTAATTCTATTCTTGGGAAATTAGGTGTGTTTGTGCAGGTGATCCTCTTAACACCCAGGGAAAGTGGAAGGTGGTGTTAGGAAGGGACTTCCCTTCCCCCTTCCCTTCCCTTCCCTTCCCTTCCCTTCCCTTCCCTTCCCGGGAATTTCCACATTCAAAAAAAAAGGAAATCTTCTCTGGTGGTTCTGTGAGTTGTAGTTATGAGAAGGCATCAAAGCTGTTGCTTCTGTGGATGTTTCTCACTGCATAAATGTCCTGGTTTCAGCTGGGGTAAAGTTAAATTTCTTCCTAGTGCTGTGTTTTGGATTTAGTATGAGAAGAATTTTGTTAACACACTGATGTTTTCAGTTGTTGCTAAGTACCCTGCTAGTCAAGGACATGCAGCTTCCATGGTCTGCCAAGTGCATAGGAGGCTGGGAGGAAGCATAGCTGGGACAGCTAGCCCAGCTGGCCAATGGGGTATTCCATACCATATGACATCATGCTCAGTATATGAATGGTAGGCGTGTCCAGGAAGTAGCGATCGCTACTTAGTTATTGGTCAGCGCGGGTGGTGAGCAATTGCATTGTGCATCACTCATTTTGTATGTTCTATCATTATCGTTATTATTATTATTGTTGTTGTTGTTGTTATTGTCGTCATTGTTGTTGTTATTTTTATTTTCCCTTCCTTTTCTGTTCTATTAAACTGTCTTTATCTCAACCCATGAGTTTTCTAACTCTTACCCTTCTGATTCTCTCCCCGTCCCACTGGGGGAGGCAGGGAGTGAGTGTGCGGCTGTGTGGTATTTGGCTGCCTGCCAGGTTAAACCACAACAATAAATTAGGACCAGTGTCCATACTAGGACAGTACCTGAGCATTTTGGCATCTTCAAAACACAGATCATCCCAAAGCAGCTCTGAGGGAGAAGATGTGTAACAGGCAAGTGATGGCCAAGTGCTACAGAGTTTTACTTCTGTGGCAATACCGACTCAAACATTTCCATCAGACTTCAGCCACCCACTCCTGCTCCCCATCACCTTCTCAGCTGTGCCTCCCCAGCTGTTTTTAGGGCCACATGGTAAAATTATGTCCGTTAATTGATCCAGGATAAAAGTAGGCTTTGTTTTCCACCTAGAGCAGTTCCCTGGTAGGACTCATTGCTCAGCCCCACAAACAGTGGTGGCAGCATGTCACCAGGACATGTCAGGGCAGGAGAGCCTGAAGTTGACATTGTGGCTGGAGAATGCAAAGGAGGAATCAAGCACCACACTTGATATCTTCACTTCTCGGGCTGCATTGAGACTCTCCTGGCTGGAAATGAAATAGCCTTAATTTGGTTCATTGAAAGCCTAGGGAACATCTGTGCACTGCAGTCTGCTGTGGTTTAATGAGGTATTTCACACGCTTACCTCTAGTTAATTTCCTGAGGATGTGCCTATACATAAAGTTATTTTGGAAAGGCAGCCCCTGAGTGCTCCTGTACATGCAGTGCTGCTCCCAAAGATGCCTCAAAGCCCTGCAGTAGGGCAGGAGCTGCCCCCAGCCTCTCCCCCAGCTGTGAGGTGCCCTTCATTCTCCTGCCATGGGGCCCAAGGGCACAGGAGCCAGGAGAGCAATCCTAGGGGATTGCTGGCAGATGGGATTTACACCCCCCAGCTCAGTTTGTTCTCCCTTCAGCACCCCAGCGGGTGCCAAAAACCAAGTTTCTGGCCTGGGTACAAGCCGGCCCATCGCAATTTATGATGGAGCTTCCATGAAATTACTTCATTGTAACTTTGTCAGTACCAAATGAATTCACCATAATTAGTGCATTCACTGTGAATCCCAGTGGAGCAATAATGATCTCCAGTTTATTCAAAAAGGTTGCTATTTTCCCTGACAAAAAATGATGACCTAAAAATATCTGGTGTATTTCTCATTACTTTAGTGACTGTAATGATATGTTTGGAAGAAACACCAATTTTCCTGTCTACTGCTTTTGACACAACAACAATTAGTCATAAGCAACAAAAAAAAATACTTGCATTAGTTAAGAAGTGGTGAGAAATACACAAATGTTTCTGTATTCATAGCTGCTGCAATATTATTTGGTTACATTAATCTGACTCAATTTGTAGGGGCAGGGGTTTGGAATTTTTACTCTGTAAAAATTCAAACCTGTTGACAGTAAAGAGGCAAAAGAATTGTATTTCATCAGGATAGTCCTCCCAGAGGAAAAAGATACTTCAGTAGCATCCAGTTAACACATCATGTAATGGAAATAACAATGCAGTTGTCAGGAAACCAGAGCTAGCCTTAGCGCTTTTCTCCTTACAGAGAAGAGAACGTAATCACATCATATTACCTTTGCGTCTTGTCACTGAGTTTCATTGCTATATCTGTAGTTATTCAAGTAAATATATGGAAAAATACATTTGTAAATGTTATCCTCAATCATTTACTTTATCAATCTTTATCAGCATGCTAATTGGTCACTTCTTTTATTAATCTATTTGATAAACATAAAAAGCTATGATGAAAATGGTCACTATTCCTGTTGCAGAAATTTAGAAAACATTCACTACCACAGCTTTACTGCACCAATTTTTGCCTTTGCTCCTCCCTTCTTTACTTTTCCCAAGTCTTTTTTCCTCCAGACATTGCTCTTTCAGGTATTCTCTTCGCACGTGGTATCTTACACTTGCTTCCCAGTGTTGCAGCATTTTCTGCACATCCATCTTCATAAATAATGCATGGGGGAAGAATCTATAATTTCTCTGACAATCCCTATCTGGAGGGTAAATTCATTCTCCCAGCACCAACAGGTGAGTCACTGTCATTGTGAGTGACACATCACCCTTGTCATACAGACTTGTGCTCTCAGCGTGAGCTGCATCTTTCTCAGCTTTTCCTAGCACCGTGTGCTCGTAACACAATTATGAATTTTCTGCCTGTTAGACATAAATCTAATGTGGTTTCAAAGGCTAGACTCCCAAGGCCACCATCTATACTCCTAAAGAAGGAGGGATGGTGGCTGAGGTCTGGGGCTCTGTGAAGGTCCAAGCCTGTTTTACTTCTCAAGGTGGGCTTGGAGCCTTCCCATGTAATGATGGGACATGGGTTAGGCTACACATGCTATCTCCCTCTCTGGTAAGAGAAATCCCGAGCCTGGCTGCTCCCAAGCAGAATTTAATCGGAGCGTCAGCTACAGCTACATGGGTAGAAGACACATGGTCAAGGGCCCAGCACATGCAGCTCTGGTGAGACGTAAGGTTTGGCTCCCATAAAAGTCGAAAGGAAATTTGCCTTTTGCTCAATGCAAACCCAGGTTCTACCACAGCATGAGGCTATTTCTCCATTTGTTTCTTTTTCTTTCGAAGTTAGATAGCTTCCCTCCCCCACTTCTTCATTTCTTGCTATTTCTGGGAGGCTGAGAAATCTTGTTCTGGTAATTTTTATATCTTGAACACTGAAGATAATATTTTTGTTTCATTACTGCTCACCCCACAGAATTTGGGTTTCCACTGTGCATTTTGCCTTCCAGTTTCCAATTTCACACAAAGACACACTATTGAAATTTAGAATAACTTGCACTACTTGCATTTTTCTAAGCCCTACGGCTTATAGGGGTGATTTAAACAGCACCTATTGCATCAGCTAGACAACTCAGTCTTATTATTTTCTACAGATAATGGGGATCATCTGTTATTAATGAAACTTAATTCATGCACCTCATTTTCCTTGTTGAGTTCCCTCAGCAACAGCCCTCAAACAAGTGAATGAGGATGGAAACATTTTTTAAAGGACTCAGCATTGGCACAGGCCAAGCTCTCCAAGACAGAGGCTACGCAAATCCTGCCATGGCAAGACAAGTCCTCTTTGAGGCTTCTTCTTTACAAAAGCTCCTCTGAGAGTGTCTTGCCTCCGACGTGTGGGGGCCAATGAATCCCACCAGAGCCGATGTCCAGCAGTGCCGCAGCTTCACCCACAGACTCTTCCCTTCTATGAAAACAGGGAGAGAGTATAAGACACATGGGGGCCCTTTTTCACAGAGTCCCGGGCTAGGGAACAGGCTTTAAATAATACCAGATTTAGGAAAAATCACTACAGTGGAGAACTGCCCGCACATCTCCTCCTTGGGGTAGGGTTCAAAATGCTTTACGAAATAAGCGTCGCACCCAGTTACTGGTGAAGAGCTGAGTTGTTAAAAACTCATTTTGTTTTACTCACAGAGTTGCTAGCTTCTCATATGGAGAGATAGGTCTGATTATAGATCATGAAATGAACGTATATGAATGTTTCCAGGCCTCCTGAGCCTCTCCCTCAGCTTATAAAGCCCTTAGAAGTAAAAACAAAACCAAACCTCTAATTATCTTAAGAAAACCTTTGTGAACAAGGGGCCTTACCATCAGAGAGGAAATTTCACCCATCAGCTATTCTATGCTGATATTCCCATGTAAAATCTGTATCTGCACACTTTCTAAGGCACACTTTCAGAAGGCACACTCTGGGTGACTTCTGAAAGTCTTCAAGTGAAGGTTCATCTGTACCAGGAGTCCAGGATAATATGATTTTTCTCATTGAGTTCCTTATTTTTACTGTGGTCCCTAATGAAAAGTTGCACTGTTGTGATATTCTGTAATAATATCACCGATTATGAAATATTCGGTTTAAGAAATGTAATGAGAAAATCTTACATTTATTAAGTTCATCGACAGTTCATACTATAAGGGAAGATGGCCTGGGTTTCACACAATAAAGCGACACACCCGGCCCCAAATTTGGATTGTACACCAAGGGAGACAGAAGTGTTTGGGCGAGAGCTCTCTGTTGACATTAATTTCAGGCCTGATGCAAACAGTACAAATCATTTATCAGGTGCCAAGTAAGTTCCAGGTGCTCAGAGATACCTCCGACCAAAGAGAGAAGACCAATTTCTGTATCTCAGTGGGTAAATGAGTGATCTCAAGTACATAAGCTGCCAATGCTGCAGATACTAATGTTAATTTTCACTAATTTGGAAAATCAGGTCAGCTGTGTAAATCCTTCACGATCAGTGCATCCAAATTTGAAAATCATAGACGTAAGTAACAAGACATGCAGACTCTCTGGGGGTCACCAGCTGTGCTCGAGAAGCCCACCGGGCTTCAAAAGGCAAAGATATTCAAAAGTAGAATGAGCTGTCCTCCTGAAGGAGGACAGAGGTGGCTTAGTGGATGAGGTAGAGCTGTCCCGTTCCCTCGTTTGTCAGAGCATATTAGGCTAATTCTGAAATTTTACGCTGGCTGCATCCTCTCCTGATCCTGCGAGCAACACAACTGACCCCGGGGACACAGATGGTGAGTGACAGGAGGTGAGGGGGAATATGGTTCGGCTGCCTGTGCCGCTCCCCGTGCTCCTGCAGAGCTGTGCTGGCCACGTCATAGCTGTAAATGAGGGAACTTGATGGTTGCTGTAAATTACGTTGCCAGCCCTGGGGGCTCTTCCAGTGGTGCTGAGCCACTGCCACCTTGGATTGAACGCCAAAATGCCAGCCTCCAGCCCGTGGGGCTACGTGCAGGCAGATGCAGTAGCTGTGTGTCCCCTGGGGGCTTCCCGATGCTGGAGAAATCCTCAGAGAGGCAGATCAACCATGTTAAGGGCTGATTTGCATGTCAGTCACTCATACCACTGCTTCAAAGCTAATGATCTGATTCTTAGCATCTTTGAAAATATCAGTTGCTACCGAAAATAATAAACAGAAGTTGTGTGCCTCCCAAGTAGCTAATGCCCATAAAAAGATGATATAGCATAAAAAGGATTGCCAAGGAAAAGGATGCACCCATTCAAAGCTCTCAGCAACAGCTAAACTCCAGACTGATTGGCTTAAAATCAGCCCCAAAGGCAGCTGAGAGCAGTTCCATACACCCCATGCCACATGTCAAAATTTCATTGTCTGAAATGGAAATGGTTCTAAATCGCAAGGCAGTGCAAGAGCACACCAAGCAGAGGACCTTTAATTGCATACTAGAAGAAATAACCTTTTCAACAAGCAAGTTCACAGGGGCTACCGTAACCAGAAGGGAAAAAAAGAAACTCTTTGTATTGTCTGTCTTTGGAACTATTTGACTTCATCCGTCCTGCCCTCAGAAATCTCTGAGTTTCCTTCACAGAATTCTTTAGCAGCTGGAAGGCCAGTGTTCGGTTGCATAATGCAGGAGGTACAGAATCCTTTGCTGAACGAAGCACCGACGGCTGCGTCTGACCAAGGGCCCTGGCATAATCAGGCATATGCTATATAAAGTGTGTTTCACTTGCTAGGGCAACAGTGGTTTTGCTGTTCTTCAAGCCTTTCATTATTGGCCCTCAAGATAACCATATCTGTTGGGTTTGCTGTACCATGGATGCATTGAGGGTTATGTCATGTGCAGGTCAGATGTCTCTCTAAGAAAATATGGGTTCATTCTGAACGATGAAAAGCAATAGATTGTCCACCATGTGTGTGTATGCGTACATGTGTCTGTATATCATGTATATATTATAATACCTGTTTTTTGCAGATGGAGGTATTAACTCTGTGAGTGCCTATGCATCTACTCGGAAGGAGGAGAACTGATGTAACTGTGACTAACTTACATGTAAAAAGCGAGGCGTGTGTGTGCTTGTAAACTTGAAATACAGAAGAATAATCTACACGCACACTCTCAGGCAGGAGTAAAAGCCTGTGGACATTTCAGGATTGACAGCATGCCAGACTCTCCAGAGAGCTGGTTGGTGGAGGGTTTGTTTTTTTAAAACTTGTAAAACAAGAATTCCCAGAAGGCAGCCCGGCTGCAGGCAATTAGGAGGAACTCACAATACCTCTACGTGGCGCGCTTTGCTTGTACCGAGGCAGCACGTAGCCGGGTGGGCATGGGTGTTGTCACACATACTGGTGCAAGCGGGACAGTAAGATCACACCGAATCGCTGCCTGAGTTTCTGCTGCATTGCCCCACTGGAGGGTTTTCACTATCATTTTTGTGTGCAGAGCAGCCAAGGGGCTCCACACCTCCCTGCTGTGCCTGGGAGGAGCATGTTGTTATACTTGGAAAAAAGAAACCTCTGTCTTCCAGCAGCCTTTAAAATTTTCCCTCCAGTCATTAAGACCCAATAAAACTGTTAGCACCTCCTCAGATATCCTATTTTCTCATACCATCTTTCAGGTGCGCTGTATGGACTTCCCTGTTTAGTACATGCAGGATACGTTTTAAGAGCCTCATGAATTATTTTGGGTAAAGCAAGAGGAAGCAAACTCCTGGCTTCTGAGGGAGGTTAATGTGTCAGCAGCTCCACAAATGGGTATCCTGGACCTCAGCCCGATCCTCTGTCCTTCCCAATCTCCTTTCCACTTAGGTATGATTTCCAGGCAGGCAGCCGGAGCGCGGGAGGTGAGGGGCTTGCTGGAGCGGCTGCCCAAGGCAAGGGGGATGCCTGGGGTGGCTGTGGAGGATCTGGTGCTGAGTGCTTACCTTCCCCGGGGTCTCCCGCCCTACTTGGCGCAGAGTTCAGGTATGACTGGAAACAGAAAATGGAGAGACCATGGAATATTTAGAAACATGAACAAAGGATGCTAGAAAAAGTGCAGCATGCACAAAGAGAACATCCACGGGCAGCTTTCACAGCAGGCAAAGGAAGGTCCTCTAGATGCGAGCTCATCGGCTTTATCAGATTACACACCTGTGTTCCCCAGGGTTTGTTTCACTTTTGCAAATTCTGGGTTTTGTTTTGAGCTTTATTGCCCCTAAGGGATAAAAATTAGAGAGCCAGCTTTTTACAAAACTCATTCCAGCACTGTTCCAATATAAGAACTTTTTCCTTTCTTTCCTTGGCACTGCAAAGACCTGCATAAATTTAATTACATCTATTTACTTTGCATTAGCATATCCCTTCTCCCTTGTCAAATCACCGTGCACTGGTTCCTCAGTTTAGGATTTCTTGTATTGCAGAAATTAGCACAGAAAGGATCATACTTGCAGGGGGAAAGGGAATTAGAGCTACCTTACAAAAAATTAGTTTCTCACACAAACGCGTTTTAGAATCAGAGAATCAGAGAATCATTTAGGTTGGAAAGGACCTTTAAGATCATTGAGTCCAACCGTTACCCTAGCACTGCCAAGTCCACCACTAAACCAGGTCCCTAAGCGCCTCATCTACATGACTTTTAAATACCTCCAGGGATGGTGACTCCACCACTTCCCTGGGCAGCCTGTTCCAGTGCTTGACAATGCTTTTTGCAGATATTTTTCTTTTTTAGAAAACCTTCTGCTTTTTCTGACTTGAAAATGAGATGTTTTCATTAACAAGTATGGATTTGGGTGGTTTTGTTAAAGAAGAAAAAAAGAAGTGATACAGTTTTTTATTCTCTTTCCCCAAACCTGTTGAAAAAAATGGCATAACAAGCTACCTAGGCACTTGGCTTGCATTAGTCCCAATGGGAGTAAGATATCTAACAGTTAGACATATAAATAGCCTAACTAATTGCCTCCTGATAAAGAGACTTTATGGAATAAGCCATTCAGCCCACACGATTGTCTTCCTTATCTTCAGAGAATACCATTACAATTGTCAAAGGGCTCCTAGGCCTGGTAGAAGCTAAAGGTTAATTGAGGATAGAGGGATTGCTAAATATCTTGATTTTCATGGAAAGATCTGATGTGAATCTCTGCTTTCCACAAGCTTTCATGTACAGAATTAATCAGCTTGAAGACAGAACAGCAGATGCAATATTGGTACTTTCCACAGGGCCAGTGTAACTGTGATGATGGGTAATTTCTCCTCTTTCCTCACTGATAGAATAATACCGGCATGCTAAAATTGCTACAAATAGCAGCACATATTCTAGGTGGTTATAAATGCTCCCTCTCTAAAGAAGTTGCCTTGCCTCAGCAGCTAACCCAGGATCCCATTAGTTAATCCAGTGTTCATCTTTGGAGGCCATCTGGGAGATGAAACTGGGAGCAGGCACCAGCTCCCTATACAGTGCAGAAGTCCTTGTTGAAGGCAGGCACCAGGGGGTGGTGAGAGCAAGGTCTGGGAAGACCCCAAAGCTCCACTGCAACATAAAACATCTGCATCATCATCTCCAGGGGAGAGGGAGCTCAGGGCTGGAGGGATTGTGGTCTGGGGCTGCCGGGAGCCACTGGGGAACCACGTATGTGGGCTGAGATCCCCTGCCTGCTGGGGATATCCTATTTTCTGCCAGGTTGTCCCAGTCCTTAGAGCAAGGCTGGGTTCATGACTGAGACTTGGGACAGTGTGCTACTGCAGGACAAAGTCACTGCAAAAGCTGCGCTGAGTAGAGGTGTGGGCAAGAAGCACGGTTGGGAGTTGGACAAGAGGAACAGAGAGCACACTGGACCAGAGGACAAGTCAAGAGCATGGTCAGACATTAGAGGTAGAGAAGACAAGGAGCTCACACTGGACCAGGTGCTGGAGCAAAACAAGGTCAGAAGCAGGAACCAGGGTAAAACAGGAAGAAACACAGCTTCAAGCTTAGCCAGAAAGAGCTGCAGTGTTGTCTCCTCCAGTGTCCGGGTGGGGACAAACCTGGGGCTGCAGGTGGATATGAGGTTTATTGGGCCCTCAGATCCGCTGGGATAAAGGGGGGCCAGACTGGCAGTCACTGGAGGCAGGGACTGAGTGGAGCCAACACCGCCAGGGAAAAATAAAAGGATAATACCATCACACTGAAGGCATATTTAAAAATATAATATGGCTCTGAAAACCACAGCTAAATAATATGTTGTTTTAGCTAATTACATATTAAGAACCTTATTCCCAGAGACAAGTAGAGCCTAGTTTAAATTAGCACATTGCCTGATAATTAAGAAATTTACTACAATAACAACAATGCAACTATCCAAAAATAACATTGTAAAAATAACTTTGTGAAAAACCTTTGACTGTTTGTTAAGGTCATTAATTAGAGGAATTATGTCACAAATATTCTGTTAAGTCAGTGGTGGTGTAAACCAAGATGTAGCAACTGCTGGTGAGCAGATACAACAGAGACTTTACATTGTATGAAAGGAGGGAATATTATATGCAGACTATAAAAACACATCAACCTATTAATTGTTGTGCACCTCATGTATTTTCAGTAATCTTAAACTGATATGTGTATGATATAGCTAGAATTGCTGTTGACTCCAATAGTTTCAAATGAGAGGCGTCATACAGATAAATCCTGTGTGGACATGGAGTGGAGGAATTCACTTTCAGCAATTCTGGACCTATTACCACAACCTTCCATTTCATTCCCTTTGGCCTCCCATCCTGGAATATATTAACACCTTTTTTTTCAATCTATGAAGCCACAGGCATGGCAGGTACCAAAAGCCATTCCAGGGCTGCTTTTCATTCCCCTTTGGCTTATTTCTGGACCCCTTTTGGGGAGGGTGAGGGTCCTGACGGCACTGTCTGAGAACACATTACCTGTTCTTTCTGTGTGATGCACATTTGTTTAAATCCTGCCCCACTACCTGCTCGGATGACCTCTTCCAGCACTGACCACCACAAACTTATTGTGGGAGTAAGTCCTTTTATTGCTTACAATTTTACTGCCCTTTCATGTAAGCATCATCCTGTTCTTTTATTATAAAATACAGTTGAGAGAACAGATTGATCTGTGTTATACCCATCATAATTAATCAAGTTCTCACTAAATCATCTTTCTTCCAAAGATAACCATTCCCTGGTTTTGTATTCTCCTCATTAAATGTAAGTCTCACCGAATCTCTAACTCTGTTTTTCTTTCTTGGATCTTTTCTAAGTTACGTTCTTTCTTGAGATGAGAAACAGTATTGAAGAAAACATTCCAGATACTTTATTTATATATACACACATACATTCTGTTTGTACTGCTCAGTTCAGTAGTTTCTATCTCTATTTAATGAGTTTTTATGAGTATTTAATCAGCATTAATGCATGATGTTTACTGCTGCTGTATATTTCACTGATAGTCAGAAATTCTCACAGTGTTTTCCATAGACCCAACCTAGAAACCAGCAACATACAAATACATGGCTTTTTTTTCTAACATCCACACCCGTTACATCTAATCAAATAAAAACCTCTGACTTCAATTACATACATATTGCCCAATGTATAAATCTATTTAAATTATTTAAACAAGCTTCTTATAATTTCCCTTAACTTTTACTAATCAAAATTACTTCAAATCAAAGTTCCTCAATTTAGGTAACAGGCACAGCAGAGGGTGTGAGTGTAAGATCTGCTCAGCGTGGGACCCTAAGTTGTTACCTGTGTGGTCACGAAGGGTTACATGCAGTATGCACCACATTTCTGATTCTCTAATGCTGATGTACATCAGTGTTTTAAATAGGAAGATATGTGTGAGAAGGAAAACATAGGACTTTCAGGGAAAAGTCAGGACTTCCTATATGGGTGAACAAGAGAGAGGAGTTGAGAAGCAGGAAAAAAGAGGAGTAGGCAGAAAAGTGGGAAGTGGATTTTTCAGTTGAGGGGGTCACTTACCCTAATGCCATACTGTCACACAGGCAGTGGTCAGGATGGCCGGTTCACTGGGCCAGCGCTGCTCAGAGCAGCGAGCCGTGATGCTGCTGCTTCCCGCAGCATGACTTGCAGGGCATGCAGGCTTCATCTTGGGACTGGTTCATCTTGAGCCCTGCACATGAACCATTGCCACAACTGCAGACAAACTGGTGGGTGGCTGATTACAGTGACAGGGCAAAAAAAGCCATGAGAGACACTTAACACTTGGATGTGAACCACCAGCTTCCTTCGCTCCATGCATTCCTTGAGATGACTTGGGATGCGTGCACGCAGTGATATATGCTTTCAATCTGCACCCTCTGTCTTTGGGGAGACTTGCACACAAACTGACTATAACCAACTGAAATGTTGCCATCTGGGCCCTACCCTTAAGGGTTTCTCATTGGTCCCCATGGGAGGGGGAGGACACATGATGCTCTGCAAAATGCTTCGCTTCTGCAGCAACCTCAGAAGAGGCCAACAGAGACAGCAAATACTCTTGGTAAGAAGCAAGGCAAGGATGACAGAGGACAGACAGCCTGAGGCCCTTAGGTCTTCCCAGGAGCTTCTCAGGGTGCCAGCTGAGGTCTCAGAGTGCTAGGCCATTTCTTGAGTGTCCTCAAGAATCAATAGGGAGGGAGGCAAATCCACCCCCCCATGGCTACGTGGAAAGCATCTCTGATGCAGCCCCCGCGTTCGCTGCCTGACATTGGGTAATGCAAATACTCTCCCTCTTCATGAACATCCTACAGAGACACCTGCCTGCTTACTGTATGCAAATTGTCCTCTCCTTCTGCTGTTTGAGCTGTGTCCCATTCTTTTTTGCTTTTTACCTGTGACATTTACTTCAAGTCTTTCAGATTTAACTTCTTTGAAGAACATGGTCTTGGTGGCTTTTACAACATCCTTGTGGCATGCGTTATAGGTTTTGAATATATGCACCCAAAAGCTAGCCAGGAAGCTAACAATATTGAAAAATTAATTACTTTGTACTGGAAGGAGTTCTGCACCTTAGGGATCCTTGTCAGGGTGGATGGAGCAGAGGATTCATTTCAGAGGAGAGACATGACCCAGGGCTCTCAATGCAATTCCTACAGACGTGTCACTCAAACACGGGTTTGCCAAACCAACTTCCTTGTGTAAACACCAACTTCATCATATTAATTACACTGTAAAATTCATATGCACTCACTCAATATTTGCAAATGATCTGCTTGCAGCAGAATCCTTTTTTTTTCTTTCTGAACTGCACATGCACACTTTGTGGCCCATAAAAAAGTGTACGATAAAAAGAAGTTTAAATACTAGCTGACCCAAGCCTATACACATTTGGAGAGAGCTGCAATTTACTCAGCTGAACTCATTTCCCAACAGTATATTTAAGGGTAGAATGTAATTTCAAGGTCTAACGGCTGATAAAGTTAAGCGTGCACACTGGAGAAACAAAAGGTGCTGCCACTGCTGCAGATGATTCCAGTGCCGATCCATTCACATACACTCCCGTGTTGAGGTGATTCTCCCCAAAACCACGACATACTCAGCCATGTTCCGTGGGGAGTGCAGGGGCTGCGGAGGGAGCCGGGGGGTGCGGTGGGGTGTGGGGAGGACCATGGGGAAGAGACAAGGGGGCGAAGGCGCTGGGAGCCAGTGGCAGGGGGACAAGAGGGGTGAAGGGGAGAGGAAGGTGTTCGGGCAGGGGGTTGGGGCGCAGGAAACACCCTTTTCTCCATGGCTGGGAAGAGAAAAGAGATAAGGAGCAGGAGCAGGGAGGTGTGAGAAGACAGGGAGTAAGTGCTGGATATAGCCTGTAGTCCTGCTCCTGCAGCGAGGACAACCTCCAGATAACACACAGTTGACTCTGCTCAGCCTGGGAAGGCACCATCACTTGATGGCCTCGCTGCACTGAAGCCGTTTTCCCTTCTGAGGGTACCAGCTGGCTCCTCATTGCCAAAACCTGGCTGAAGATCAGTTTAAAAACCAAGCTCTACTTTTTTTGTGCTTTTCCCTTGTGAGAACTCCTGTTCTCATTTGCGATTAAAGCTGGGAGCTGAGCAAATGCTGAAACAAAAGGAAGGTGTTGTTTAAAGTATTCTCTGCAAGAGAGCTGGAGAAGTACGTTTTGGGCTGTTCTAGCCCAAACAATCCTCATTTTTCTAAGCTGAAGTGCCAGAGCTTTCAGTACCGAGGGCCAAAGCAAATCTCTTATCTTTGTGTACTTGTCAAGAATGGGCATTTAGTTTATAAAGAGTGGTTCAATTTGGATTTAGTAAAGAAAATAAAACCAGCATTGAAACACCAGGGAAAGCTACACTTCAGTTTTGAAGAAGTGACAAATGTGAAGGGCCAAATCCATGTGTCCTCGGCAGATGTCCTGGCCCCTCTCCCCGGCTGCCCACAGTGCCTGGGGGGAGCTGGTAAAGAGACACAGACCCTTTTGGGAGCATGGTCAGAGCACAGTGTCGTAGGAGAAGATGCCACTCCAGATGACAAGGGCAATCCTCATGTGCAAAGAGGGACCACCCCACCTCGAGGGAGCAGCCGCTGTGAATGCACCACCACAGACCCACCTTTTGCTGGAAATATTCGGTGCCGAGCCTGCAACAGCCTCAGCCAGAGAGCAGCGATGTGCAAACACCATGCTGTGCACCATGTCTTCTGCACGGCTCCCTGGGGGAGAAGGTCTCTGGGGCCTGTAAAGGTTGTGTCATACATGCCGTGGGCCAGAGCTGCTGTGCGAAGAGCCCGTCAGAGCTATGAACCATCATGTCAAAGAAATGAATGTTAATCTGTGCCCACAGAGGGTTTCAAATGCTATCGTACAGGGCTGTAGGTGGCAGAGCTCCTGTTTAACCCGGGCAGAGAGCAGCCCAGGGGCGGGCTGCTGTGCAAAGCAGCAGATGCAGATTCAACAACAGATAAAATAACCAGACCAGCAAATTCACGGCAAAACCCTGAATGTTTTCTGTACTGAGCCAGCAACAAAGCCTTGTATTAAAGAAACAAATCAGACCTAGGAAAGAGGAGAAGTAAAAATCAGGACGGCAAAGCTACTGATACAAAAAGAAAATCCAGGGGCTGGAAGTGAAAGGTTTGCAGCGCGTTCACCCCAGGACCTCCCGATGGGACTGAGAGGCGGAGGTGATGCATCAGCACAGGGGTGCTGCCACCAGCTGCCCCGCACCCTGCAGCAGGGACGGGGCTGGGGCTGGGAAAGCCCCTTTTCCCTGCCCTCCTGGAGGCCTGCGGGGAGTTCTTGTTTCTAAGCAATTGCATATCCCACCAAAATCCAGAGCTTAAGCCCAGCTACTCAGCGTCCCCTGTGAATCTGGGCGAGTGCAGCAAGGCACTGATAGCTTGCAATGCCTGGAAACCCTCACCAAAATTGTGACCTGAGGTCTTCCTCTGAGCTCAGGGGTTTGGGCAGAGGTGGTGGGACAGACGCAAGCCGAAGAAAAACTGGCGAAGACTCATTTTGCAGAGAAGGTTGTACAAAACAAGGATTTTAAACCAGTTCTCCTTCCACACAGAAGTACTTATCATTCATACAAAAAAGGCAATCACCTGATCATGATAAAAATCACATTCATAAATGGGAAAGGGGCAACTGCTAATCCTCACTCTAAAAGGGAGGGAATGCAATTGCCAGGAAAAAAAGAAAATATGCAAGGTATAAAACAGGAAACTGGAAGCTGGTGACAACTTAGGACAATATACCAGTTCATAAATTCAAAATAAAACCCTTCTGGGTAAGGAGATGTCTGCCCTGAGCACCCTGGCCTGGATGCTGCACTCAGAGCCACAGGCTGGGTGACAGTGTGGGGACCTTTGTTGCCTGCATCCCCCCATCTGCCACAGGTCTCTGCTACACAGGTAAAGTCCTTTGTAATGGACAGGGTATCACCTTATTTTTTGAACTGTCCCTTCCACAACCCTGCCTTTGTCTTCCATGGGGTTTCTAAGTGCTAAGCCAGGTACCTATAGAAAGAGAGGAAGCACTTAATCTCTGCTACTGAGATTCACAATTAGACATTATAACACCACAAACAGTCTAATGGTCTGGGGAGACTGTCTGATTGTGCCATAAAAAATGTCATTAAAATGTTGGATTTAAAAGAAAAATCCTTAGCCCTGGAAAAACTCATTTAAAAGTCATTATTAGGTGGGACTACCATAGCAGAAGGAGGTGGGTGTTTGTGTAATGGACCTTGCATATGCACAGAAGGACCTCCTGGTGATGCCATTACGATGCGAGATTACAATGGCTAAACAATTTCAGGGCCAATCTACAGAGACCCCATTGAGTTACAGAAATGAAGCAAGGTTCTGCTGTGCAGAAGTCCCACTACTGCTTACAAAAACAAGAAAAAGAAAATATATTGTCTCTAGTTTTACTTTGCTGTGGAGATAGTCTCATAAAGCGAACCTCCCACCTTTTCCAGGGTTCCCAAGCGCCAGCAGTCAGAGGGTGCTGCAAATCAGCACGACCAGTACAGGGCACACACCAGCAGCGCACCCTGGGCAGGAGGGCTGGTTTCAGTTCAAAATGTCTCGATAAGGTATAATACACCTAAGTACACCTAGCACTTTTAACCTACCATCAGCTGACAGGTAGGTGCATAGCAAAGAAATGTACAGCGTCATATTTCGCTAAGAAAAAATGTTTACCCTGTCCTCATTAAATACTGAGCTAAACATATAAATGTTTATATGTCTTCACTGGGAAATAATTTTTCTGAGCATTTGGCCTGGTCTTTGCCCTGTCCTTACAGATAGACATGTACGCCTGGTGCACTGCGATGAACCCAACTGTTACGGTAGCTGGCTCGGAGAGCGGGGCGGCTGCAAAACCTCACATTTCATCAGATTTCCCGCAGTAGCTCCCATCCACCAGGGCTCTGTTGCCAAAGAATAAGCTAAAACCTGGTAACATTTTTTTTTTTTTTAAACAAATTGTTTCTTGCACAGAAACTCACAGTTGTATTTACTGCTCTTAAAGCCTTTTGATTTTTCAGCTGAAGCCCGTTCAGCTGTGGAGGTTGCTGGAAGGAACTGAGGGCCCTGGAGAGCCGCCGGTTATAAGGACGGAGCCTGAATCAGTGCGTGATGCTCCCAGCTGTGACCCCGCTACCTGTTCCAAAAATGCTCTCATTTAAATGAAATAAAACATCTTTGACAAAGATGTGCAATTGTCTGGTCTGAAAAATTCCTGAATCAGTAAAAGGTAAGGTAACACATAACCCTTTTCTTTCTCCCGCTGTGACCAGGCGTGCCCAGCTCCCTGCAGATGTGGCAGCTCTGGCGCAGCAGCGGGAAGCCTGGTGTTGCATGCTGTGTGCACCAGGGATTTTTTCTGGACAACATCTGTTTCCCATTAGCCTGTAACTGACAGTTGACATCTATTTTACAGAAAACCAGTAACCATACCATTGTGGTAGCTGGAATAGAGTCTGGTAAATAATATCCACTTTCATGACAAACAAACCGGAGCTTCTTTTGTTTTCTATTTCGATCCAGCTGCAGTCATCAGGAAAAATCTGTGCAAAAGCTCAGGCAGGTTTACTGTTACTCCCAGAGAAACTCCTGAAGCCATCCATCAGCTCGCAGTGTTATTTCCCTACCCATTTCCAAACCCTCTGATGTATTCACAGGAAAGGTTGCCACAAACTGGGTTGCTCACCTGGGTTGGAGGTGTCCCAAATCCCTATGCCCGCTAGCAGCCAAGCTGCCTGTGCTTCTGTGTACACCAGCAACAATTTAGGGGAGAGGACCTCACCTCTTGCTGTGCCCATATGGGAGAGGCTCCCTCCAAGTTTCAGAAGTGTTTCGTGTGCTCACAGAGGCAAACATCGGCTGAAGTAGGAGCTACCAAACTGCACATAAAGTGCAGGCTGTTGTTCCACTTTTAAACATATTCATAATATTTCAATAATGGTGTAACTAAATATGTAATTAGAGTGGAGTCAAGTTTCTTGGAGCATAACTTCCCAATTTAGCTTTGACTATAGCCTGAAATAGCTACATGCAGGCAAAGCACTGTTTGAGAAGAAAACCTTTGCTGAGAGGGTTTGCCTGGGAACCTCCCCAACCCAGGTGGCTCAAAGGGAGGGCTGGCCACTTGCCAGGACTTGTCCTATTCTTTGGATTAATTCCCAGAGTAACTTCAGGAAACTTCCTGGCCCGTCTGCATAAAAAAACACCTTTCCCTATAAAAGGTTAAGCCTTAAAATACCCACTGGGGAACAGACCTTGGAAGCAAACAGCATTACAGAGCAGCAATCAGTGGCCCGACAAGGAAGAGGACTGGATGGCGGTAAGAAATAAAATCTCTCCTTGCATTTTCTTGGGCCCCTTTCTTTCCGCCTACAATAAATGAACTCTCAGTGCTAAGCTAAGACAGATCACTTGGACTTCCTCTGCAATATCCAGCTTATTTTAGTGAGGTGGTAAGCAAAGGTGTGAATTCAGCCAAGATTATAAGTTTGGACGAGCTGCTGACTGACAGTTATCCAGGCAAAGCTGTGCTTGGAGCTACAGGAAAGTTAGCCATCTACCACATCTGCAATGTGAAACTGATTGTATGGACCTGAGTGCTGCGTCCAGGACAAAAGTAACACTGACTTGAGGTTTTCACCCTGATTTCTTCAGGGAGAAGGAGAGCATTACTGCAAGAAGGCTCTCGCTAGGTTTGCTGAGACCAGTGTCCATCTGTCAAATGGTTCCTCACCAAAGGGTGTAATAACCCAATTAAATTATGTGTATACCACAGCACCTAGAAACCTCAATTACAGCTCCCACTGTAATATTTAGCTGCATTGGCTTTTATTGCTGTTAAATGTTAAGAAAAAAGGGAATAAATGGGAACTGCCTTCATGCCCTTAGGGGTGCAGGTGTGGAATGGACATGATTAGTACATGAAGGGGGCTCTCGATGCAAATGCAAGCCTGTATTTATTTACTGCTATTGTGGAACCCTATATACCATATGCTATACTTAACATTGCTAATTTTAAGGGTTCACAAAGTCATGCTAGGCATAAAAATATCCAGACACTGTCTTAGAAATTATTACATTATTAGTAAAATTATTTAGCTGCTTTCTAATTTGAAGGTTTTGGTTATTCTCAACTCATGTTTTTAGGGCTTTTTGTGCTATGAGGAAGAAATCTGAATAGAGCAATGTAAGCATGGATCACAGAACTAGGGCTGGAAGAGATGTCAAGGATCACATAGTCCACTCTTCACCCTGATGGCTGGATTCAGTGCTCCCTAAACCATTTCTGTCAGATGTTGGTTTGGCCGGTTCTTAAAGATCTCCAGAGATCTAAATGCAGTTTATTCCCATTTGCGGCAGAAATGCTAAGTCTGAATGGAGAATGGATGGGAAAGTCCAAGTGTGGAAGGTCCAGGAGAAACAGCAGAAGAATGGCAGGGGTTAATAGCACCTTTCTTAGCAAGTCATCAAGATTCCATCATATCTACAAGGAGCTTCCCCAGGCACCCCAGACTAAGAAAACAAGGAACAACCTAAAACAGAGGACAGCCTACAAACACACTAAGAAAAGTCATTAAGAGGTGATGGTGGAAAGATAAAAAAGGCAAAGACAAAGAACGGGGTTGGAACCTTGCCATGCCCAGATAAGAAGACAGAGGACAGTGGGTGAATCCTGCATGCAGAGTTGGGACAAGGTGGATAAACAGAAGATCCTAATTACTCTCTGCTTCCAAGGGGTGCAAAAAGCATGCCCAAAACCAGCACTGGGTCACCAAGCTATCTGGAATCCATGAGAGGTGATGAGGACTCAAGCTGGTCCCACTTGTGCTCCTTGTAATCTCAAGGATCAGACCAGACCACCTGGATACTTGGATACCACTTTCCAGTACCTAAAGGAAGGTTATTGAGAGGACAAGGCCAGGCTCTTTACAAAGGTGCAGAGTGGGAGGATAAAAAACAGTGGTTATAAATTGAAATCGTGGAGCTTCTGCCTTGACCAAGGAAAAAGTTTTCCCAGAAAAGTTGTGAAATCACCACCTCTGGCTCTGTGGACCTGACTGCTGCATTGCACTAATGCAGAAGTTGTACTAGAGACCTCCAAGGTCCCTTCCACAACCCTATGGTCCTGTGTTACACACATTTTTGGTGCATGTGAGTATGTGGCTATGAAATGTGTGAATGAGTGAAATCTACTTTATATTAAATACAATCACATTCCCCTATAAGGTCTTTCATAGAGATGTGCTACATTGCTGCTACAACTTTGCAAAATTATTTTTCTAACATCAAAGCCAAAATCTTCCCTGCAGAAACATGTCCCTTACTTGTTTGATCCACAGTGAGAGTGGGACAAGATTTCTTTCCTCTTTCCAGCTGCCTTTTACATGTTGCATGACTCCTCAGTTTCTCCTCAGTTCTGTCCTCTCTAAATATAACAAACTCTCTCTGTAAACCTTCCCTTGTAAGAGATGTTTTCTGGACTTCTGCATATTCTGCACAAGGCTCTGTGGTTTGCATCTTTGTTAAGAGCAAAGCCCAAACCTGGACCCAGCATTCAGTCTGGAGACTTTTTAGTGCAAAAGTAATGAAAAAAGAGTAACTCCAGATGCCTATGAGGCCATACCATATATCACCTTTGCCTTTTCTCCTAACTGCCCATTTGTGATCCATTACCAACCCTCCTTCCCCTTCTGGGGAGCAGCTGCCTTGACTGGCATCCAGATACTGGCACCCAGTATCGATGCATGTAGTTATTCCTACCTGAGTAGAGCCACTCTTTTGTCTCTTTGAACCATATCTCTTTGTTCCCAACCCCGTTCCCAACCACTTGAGACCAGCTGGAAGTCCAAACCTCATTGCAGCTCTTCATTGCTTAATGTTGTCTGCATTTTTCATGGACATACACCTATTTCCATCATCCAAGTCATTAAAACGTAGCCTAGAACCAGACCAGGACAGACCCCTGAAAGGCAGAGAAAGGAAGAGAAATTCTCCCTATCAATTAACTTCTGAATAATGTAAAATATATACTAACAACATGAGAGTTTGCGTTACTATTAGGTCAAGTGCAAGTTGCAATCTAAGTTGCAGGTCAGGGTGGTGGCTGCAGAGGACAGGTTCTGCAGAAACATCTGAGTTATCAGGGGAGAGAAAAATACTAAATGAGGGAGTGGGCTAGGCTCGTGTGCTCAGCACCTCCCACCCAGCACCACTTTCACATGCTCGGGGCAAGATTTGGAGGCCTGTAAAGAGTTTCCATCAAAGCAGAGAAAAGAAAATACATTTACACATACACTAACAAATGCAGATTCAGCATTTGAAGCCACTCTGCTGTGTCCACACAATGAGGTCCCCATGATGGCAAGGTAGATATCCCTGCTCTGAAATAAAACTCCAGTGGCACAAAACAATTATATTAGTGGCAACTGAATCTCTGGCACACGCACATCCTTCATCAGACACTACCCAGGAAATATGCAGTTTAACCAGTGTTAACAAGTTTATCAAGATAACTATAACCCGAAGACAAATATTTCCTTTATTCTGTTATTCCCTTATTAAGACTATACATACGATGGGAATGAGTCTCCAAGTGATGGGAATGAGTCTCCAAGTTCACACAGATTCTATCAGTCTGCAAGCAGAGGCGCTTGCAGTGCTCTCAACCTCCTTCCTTGCAAAGGCATCTTTTCCAGTTCAGGGTAATTTCACTAACCTGATGTTGAAGGTGGAACTGTGGTGCTGTAAAATATCTTCTTTCCTTAGCACCAGGCACTGACCCAGTTCTGAGTGCCAAAATCACAATGATGGGCACTTAATTTTCTACGGCTGTGAGTAAATCTATGTGTTCAGAAAAACATTCCTAATTGCAGATTGGTTTTGCTGCATTTGTGAGTTTTGTACCACCGCTGAAAATTAAAGTCCAGCCTCTGAAATCGTCAACTCCATTGTCATCAATATCGGGTTTAATGCCTGCAAGTTTACAAACAAACAAGGGTAATGACAGACTGGAGAATAATACCTTGGTACCTCATTTACTATCACGTGGTTCTTACAGGCCACAAGTGCCTGTGTTATTGGTCCAACAGTTTTATGGGGTTACATGGTCCTTTATGAGCTGCTAATCACTTGATTGTGCTGAATTATTGCAGGCTATGATATTTTGTACAGTGGCAGCGCTCTGCTGTGAGCTTTGCAGCCCAGCCCCGTCTCGCAGCACTGCCTGGCAGAGGTGCTTGACCAGGTGGCTGCCGCACCAGGTCATCCCTGGATGCAGGCTTTCCGCACGGGGCTCCCACGTACAGTGCAGCATACCTGCAGGAAGCACAGGCATCTATCATGTCCCTGCTCCAGCATCCATCCACTGCAGCCTTCCCCGTACACCCCATGCTGTCAGAGCAGAGACCTGGCAACTTGCTCTGCCTGGCATGGGGGACCAGGAGAGAGGCGAGTGCTACCAGCACGCGTGTCGTGGCTCTTGCACACGCAGGCGATGCAGGCGGCACATCTGGTTTCCTCAATAGTGGGCGCGATGCTGGATCTGTGCTGAGGACACAGTTTCTGATGTGCAGCTGGGCCAGGGCGAGGAGATAGCCAGGGTGGGCAGGACATGTCCTTGGAGAGGAAGAGATCCCTGGGAGAGGTGGGTAGGACATGCCACAGCACTTGGGAGAGGGTATCCAACCCACTGTCGCTGTGTCCTTGCCCAGCACTGCCTTGCTTTGCGAGGTGTTAATACTATTTCTTTCTGGCAGGTTGCACCAATACAGGTAACATCCACAGGCTATTTCTTATGAATATAGTGCTGATCACTCCAGAGCGTGTCACACATAGATACAGTGCCCAGTGTGCCTAACTCAGCATCCCTTCTGTGACTGTAAACACCTTACCTCCACATGGAGAGGGCAGTGGAAAGTCCAGCCCTTCAAATGGTATAAAAGCTGCATGCAAAGTTATGATTTTTGATCACTGTTTTCTTTAACCACAGGGACTACTAAGAAAAAGAGGATTTGTGTTAACATTACTCCTGCTTTCTGGAAGGCAGAGGTATATTATCTACACACTAAACTCAGGATTGCTGCTGCGACCCAGCGGCAGAGATAACACCAATAAGCTTTGTGCCACCAAGCAAAGTAAAATCAGGGAGACCGTCCTGTAGGGCAGGTAATGGAATAGATGGAGTGACAGCCCTGTCTCTTCTTGGTACCTTGCATACAACCTGTGGCCCTTCAGGTGGTAGTCTTCATCTCTGCCCTTTAAAATATTGGCAGAGAATTTGGGTTTCCTAACAACATTTTGTCCTTGGTCCTCCGTGGACCTGGTAGACACTCCCTGAGTGCCACCAGATCATGGGTTGAGAGCAACTGCTCAGAGGCACCAGTGGGAGGATTTCACCAGCAATGAGCACTCAGGTGAGCAGGGAGGAGGAAGGTTGTTCCTCACTAAGACCTTCCTTCCCTTCCTCACCCTCTCGGCAGGATTAACCACGCATTAAGAGTTTAATTTCTAGAACAGGCTATACAATCCTGGATTTTGAGCTCTGGAAAAAAAGGGGGAATCACACAGAAATTATCAAGAGAAAGGCAATCTGTTTTTCTTAGCTGGCAGTGGGAATTCACCCTCCTTCCCTGCTTATAAGCACTGACGTAGGTCACAGGACGGGCCACTGGTGAGAGGTGCCCATATAGGTGCTGCTGTTAAATTCCTACTCACAGCTCCCATACGCAAGCAAAATCAACAGCAACTGAAGGTCTTCCAGTGCAGAGCTTCTACAAAGGCCAAAGGGTTTTGGTTAAGATGATCACATCATTTATTCTGAGAGCTCAGTTTTTAACATCAGTGTATTTATTATAAACCACCATATGGATTTGCCTTGGATTTAATACTTTGGAAAAATTTTTTTACGTTTGGAAAGAGAGCTTAGGAAATGCAGGACTTCGGCAACCAGACAGAAGATGAGATGATTTGCAACCTGTGCAGGATATATCTATTGCTCTTAGCCTGGCTTTCATTTCAGAAATGGGTATTAGCATGTGGAAAGGGCTCAGTATCACCTCCTTTTCTTTAAAGAGGAAACATTTCCGTTTCTGCTTTAAATTGTTCCTGCACATTCTTGGCTGTCATATCAGCTCTGCCGTTGTCAAACCGGATTCAGGTGTGCAGCTGGAGCCACCCTGCAGGAGCTGGTGGCTTTGCCCCAGATTTCCAGGAGTGTTAATGAAATCCAAAGCTGGGCCTTGGAGATTGTCCTTGCTCCAAATAAGGGTAGAGGCAACTGAGAAGTAGTTATATTAGAGGGGGAAGACACAATTTCTGAGGCAGAAATTAATTCTAATAAGTAATTGTTATTTCCACCTCTCAACAATGCTTTGATCTTTCTGATGGTGCTCAGCACAGAGAAATAAGACTTGGTACGGCTCCAGGCTCAGCAGGCACCTGGAGATTTTGCCCTGTGTAGCTCCTCACAAGGGCGAAGCTCCAACCTTGGGGAGAGCAGCAGGGAGTCGCCCCTGCCTCTCGCAGAGTCAGGAGCTCCCTGGGCATCAGGACCCCCACCAGAGCTGGGGAGGAAGAGGAGGAGCTTCCCTCCATGAGCAACAGGCTCTCCCAGCTCCAGGGAGGACCCAGACCCTCCTGTTCCTGCCAGAGGTAAGGTATCAAGGGCATCTTGCCTAGGGAGAGGCAATAATTCCTAAACCAGTTTGCTGCAGAGTGCTTGAGGATACCGAGCAGGGGCACACTCTCTCACTGAATGCCTCATCCCAAATGCAACCCAAATGACCTGACAGAATATTCATTTTCCAGTTTTAAGATAAAGCAACATCACACTCTGCCACATGCAGCCCTCCCTGGAGCACTGAACCCCGTTCCAGTGAATGCTGCCCCTGTTCGTACAGACACCAACCTCTTACAGAAGTCAGTTTGCAGAAGTTGCATTTTGCGAGGGATGTCGCAATGAGGCAAAACATGCCTAAAAGGAACTGATCCTCTCTGTGTCAGACCTCTGGTCTGCAAACAGACCAAAGATCATTGTTTAACCCCTAGAACGAGAAGAAAAACTCCATTATTTGGGTGCCATATTCTGGAGGCAATTTGCCTTTTTAGGACACACTCGTGATGTTTGCTTAGATTTGGACATGCTGAGAATTTGTAATAGGATGCCAAAATACCATGTTCATATGCTGGCTGTTCATGCCACACAATACAGGACCACAAATGAAAAGCAGCAACCAAAAAAAGAGGGTGTTTGGCCCACCATATCCAAGCCTTTGTGCAACCCACTGCTCTTCATGAACATTCTCAAAGTAAGGAGAGGGTCCATCCATATCTCCAATCTTAGTGTGAAATGACATTCCATGAGTTACACAAAAATAACCTAGACCTACAGAGCTCAAATCAAAGCGAGATGCACTTTCCATCTATAATTAGTACTTTCATGTTTGCCAGCAAGACCCCAGCAGCATTGGTTCCCATTGGAAAACTCCATATAAAATCCTAACAAACAGCCCAGTAAAATTGTTATGTTTGCTGTTTTTCATTTCCAGCTTGGACACATCAGTGGTTGTATCAGGCTGTACTGAGGCAGCATGCTGTTGCAACATGAAAAGCATAAAAACAGCACCAAATGTTTCACTCAAAGGCAGCCATTTATACTATTCTCCTGGAGACAGACAGCTATTTTCTCATTATTTAAATAGGACCCAAACCCTGTAAGGGAAGCTGCAAGTAACACTCTCCTTATGTCTCTACAAAGGAGGCTTCCCTAGTTGCTGGCACTAAACCAGCTTTTGTTTGACAGCCACGCTATAATTACATCTGGGTCAGGAGGCATAAACTGACAAATTTTATTTGGAAACAATAATTGGGAAAAGAAGCAATAGGCAGGCAGAGCTAATAATTTGGGATCCACTCTACCCTCCTGAAAAGGCTTTTCACGGGTTCTAATTACCATAGGAATTGACATAAAATGCACACCCGGAAGAGTATGTGAGAGAAAACGTGTTAAAAAATTAGGTATAACTAGAAAAATATGTAATGAGCTCTGAGCTCTTAGCTGAATGCTCTGGAGTGGGGCAGTGCAGCAGTAGCCCAAGAGTCACTGCAATAGCTGGGGGATTTGGCCAGTCGGGTTGGAAAAACAAAGTTCCCTTTTCCAGATCTCTGAAACTTGGTCATCTGTTCCAGATCTCTAGAACTTGGTCATCCATTTTTTGCTGCACTCAGTGCTAATTTCTGAACTCTTACTAATTACATTGACTAAATGATTATATCTTTAAAGTAGCCTATTGCGAATTGCAGCGAGGTGTCTAAGAGGTGTCTCAGTGCTGGTCACCATACCCTAGAACTACAAGATAGCTGCGGAAGGCAATTTTACTTCCATATTTTTGGCAGTTGAAGCAGATGCCTGACTGAATGAGATCATCGGTGACTGAGCTACAGCCGTGGCGTACATTTATAAAAGCAGTGCCAAGAGGCCAGGAAAGATCAAGAAAGGTGGTTATAACGGTATTACCGACCCTTTGGCTTGACTTATGGTGTGAGGGATGCCAGCCGGTCATTTCAGTGTACAAGCTATTTCTGATACTTGTGCTCCAAGACATAAATTTGGTCTAATGAGTACCAAACAGACACGGAAACAAGACCTTCCAGGGAAGAGCTTCAGACTGTCAAGCTTCTCACTCAGCACCTGTGCCGCCCTTCTGAGCTCTGCACGTACCTGCTGCAGATCGAGTGCTCCCCCGGGGGTTTTCAGCGCACCTACCTCTCCTTCAGCTTCAGAGGCAACAGCATAGGGAGGGTGGGTGGTCACATCAGATATGTAAAGCTGAGCAGTGTGACACCTCCTGTGTGACCCTGTGGAAAAAATATATGCCCCAAATAAGCTGATGTGAAGATGGTGCCATCCCAACTGTGCCAGAGACCAAGTGCTTCAGCAGACCATATCTGGGAGAAGCCATTTGCCGATTGATGCACTGCTAGAGGGTCATGGCAAGCACAGTTCTGGCCCTGTCCCAGGAGTAAAGTGGAGAAGTCCTTCAAATCCCAGGATAGAGAGAGAACATTTACAATGGAAACAATGAGCTCTACCATTTCTGAGGCAGGTTAGCTTCAGATGCGTTTTGAGAAAGTTTCCTTTACCTGGAGGAAATTTGTAATACCAGACATAAGCTGCTTTCCCCGCTTTGTCAGGGAGGTAGATGAGACATCAGCTGACCAAGAGACAAGTGGTTGCTCTGTTTCACTTCACTGTGGATGTAAAGCAAAATGGTATAGGTCATGCTATGAGATGCAGAGAGGGGTAGCAGCCACTTGCCCTTGCTGGCTCCTGGCCTGGAAATAGGTCAAACGCCGTCACAACGGTGAGTCAGTCAGGATCAGACAGTGAGGAGCAGAGGAGACTCTTCTCCCTCATGCTTTCACAAGCCCACGGATCAGCCTCAGCTTGGGGAGAGGCTGTCTGGGGAAGGAATAACAGGAGAGAGGAGACGGGGCAGAGAGGAGAGGAGTGAACTTGTCTAGGGATGGGGGAGAAGCCTTAAATATATAAAATGCGGGAGGTCATGGAAAGGAAAAGACAAAGTAGTACAAGCCTGCACATGGGTGGTCTTGGAGAAATCAGCCAGGGAGAAGGAGGATTTAAGAGCACAAAACAAGTTTTTTTCCTAGTACAGTCAATTAGGGACATTCTTCTTTAATGGATTTTAAGTTAAACAAGGTATATCTAAAACACATTGAGCACATTGCCTCACTTGAGCAAATGGCTCTTATACTCCACCAAGGATTTAACGTCTTTCTAGTGTTTGGTTTTGTCGCCTACATCTCCCCATGAGCAGTTCCTTGGTCTGTTCAATTCTCCACCTCTGCACAGGGCAGGCAGAGCCCACAGCACAGGCATTTACGTGAGAGCCTGGCCACGAAGAGCCATTGGGGTCTTTCAGAGGGGCCATGCCCAGTGCAAAGGTGTGGTGCATTTTCAGCTGCTGCTGCTCTTTGGGTGCAATTGCCTATGAAATATGATAAAGGTGTATGTATGCATACCCATCTGCCCACATCGTGGGTATGAGGTGTCCTACAAAACCCTTCCCGGGGAGGAGGATAGCACATCACACCATTCATGATCATTAAAAGAAAAGGTTCATTAATCACCTGTACAGTTGAGATTATGAAGCAATTAACCAGATAAAGTTATTTAAAACCAGTAAGTTCAACTTGGCATCCTTCTCCCATTGTTTACACAGGTTCACAAAGCTCTGTGCTTATAGCAAAGCTCTGACTGAGGCAAAACACCCAGACGCTCCTGAAGAAAGAAGGAAACTTCTCGCGGTCACCAGTGTGAGGTCAGATCCCAGCACACTGCAGTATCTTTCACAATTCCCAATGTTCTTTTCAAAATACTGATACCACTGTGTTCCTAGAAAATATCAAAAGATCAACACAGAGATGCTGCAACAAACAATACTTCTTGTTCCCACACTGTTCTTCCCCCCAGGGCTACAGATCACTTAATGGGAGAAGTGGTTATTGCAAAATGAACTGTTCATTACGGTATTTTCATTGACAGTTCAGTGAAACTGTCTGTTCTTCTCTCTCTAATTGCTTTTGATCAACAAAAGAAGAACATGCACCCTTAAAAGAAAATTATTTTGACACAGCTGGAACAGCTCCCTCTTTAAAGAGACTGACGGGTAAAAGAGCAAGCACAGACAATAATGAGAAGAGAAAGAAAGTGGGGGGGGGGGGGAAATCTAACACGCTTCCCCAAACAATCACTTGTTACTTTAGTATTTCTGCAGACAAATGCAGTCACTCCAGAGGAAAACTTTCAGTGTCCTTCAGCAACCTCTGTTGGAAAAAGAATTTATTTGGATCGGCTCCTGCTAGCACTCAAGAAAAAGCCAATTCTCAAGTATTTATAGGGGAGCAAGTTGTTAGCTTGTGTTGCATGAGTCAGGTTTCTCACTGGTGCCATTCAATCAAGCTACAGAGATTAACTTGGATACACAGTCCAGTAAAACTTGCCATGGAATACCCATAATTGAATTTAGGCTACAACTCTAGCCATAACATAAGTAGCAGCCATGTAATCCTAAACTCTAGTGGAAAGTGTGATCTGTCAGCACTCGGGTTTTAATAGATTTCTGTAAAACACCTTGCATGAAAAAAACATGGTCCCTTGGTAATTCATTCAGCATTAGTATGTCGCATGGAAAACCAATTAATAACATGGTCCTTTAAAAATTAAATAGAAATTGGTGTTCATTTTCAGCCCACTTCTTTTTCCCAAATCCTGAAATATGGAAGGAAAAAAAAAATCTTGGATTGCAGTTAGATTCTGGGATCAGAATAAAAGGAAAGTCTTGCACATTCAGAAAAAGCATGGGAAAGCCCCCAAACGCCGTAAAACCACCAGCCTGCACCTTCATTGGACCCTGGAGTGGCTGGGGCTCCATTCCCCCGCAGGCTCCCCCCTGCATGGGGCAGGATGGGCATTCAAGAATGGGTCTCGCCCCTCCTGCTCGGCTGCGGCATTCGCCGCCTGACCCTTGGTGCCCCTTCCCTTCTCCCCTCCCAGCACCGCAGACCCCACGGCTCACAGCAGCAGTCTGCGGGACCCCCATCTCAGCCACCAGCCCCGTCCTCCCTCCTGGCTCAAGGCACCGGCTCCCTTTCCAGAGCCAGGAGCATCTGGCTTCGCCTCCAGGAAAAACCCCTGCCAGAGAGCTGGAGGGAAATTTCCAAAAGGGTGATGCTGGTGAGAATCACTAGTCAGTTCCTAGCCAGAAATGTTAGATCTGATGTATGAGTTCAGGGGAAAAGAAAGCAGCGACATTGCTGAGTACATCTGGTTCAGGCACATCTGGTTCAGGCCAGAGTGTGCTCTCTGGGAAGGACATGGCTGCGCACTGGGCAGGTTACTCCTCATTACACTCCTTTCATCTAACAAGGGCCTTGATTTCTGAACTTTTAAGATTGAAATTGATTTGGTTTGTTTTAGAAAAACCTTTTTATCTGCTAGCTAAAATGGTCACCCTTGGGATTTCAGCAGAATATGTGAACGCTCAGCTTTTCCGGGAACCGAATAGCTCAGATTTACATACCTAATTATGGATTTAAAAGCTTAACTTCTAACAAACCGGTTTGAAAAATGCGGCTACCTCCTTCCTGGTTATACATAACAGATATGAAAAAATGAAAATGACAGAGAATGTCCCTTAGCCTGAAAGAGCTTGTTTTGGCAGGCAAAACAGCATCTCCCGGGAGCGCATGGAGGATAGTTTTGTTTGGCTGCGAGAGACGAACTGACCGGACGTGAGACGGGGAGGATGGGAAGATACCTTGTTTTGTCACGTGAAATCCAAGCGTCATGTGAAATTCCAGTCCCAATGTAATCCACTGTTTCACATAGCTGGTACTCAGGCACACCAGAGCCTTTGAAGCTGAACTGCGGACTCCAGAATAGCAGAAGGAAAGCAGGAGCACCCAACACCTCCCTGATGGCCTCCATCAGCTCCATCTACTCATTTCCCCGATACATATCCTCCTTCTGGAGAAACAGTGCGATTTAGAAAATCACACTGGGTTTCACGCAATCAGATTTTCCTCATGGCCTTGAAGAAGACAAGATGAAGACCTGGGGGTTACACTGTACCTTTGCAGCGCTGCCTTTGCCCAGTCTGTAGGTGATCAAGTGTAAGACCTGCAGGAACCCACAGAGCCCAAATGCTGTATCTAATCCTTCAGCAATAGCAAACTTTTTTGCTTTCTGATGGTTTAATTTTTTCCCTCCTTGCTCTACAACTCCCCTAGAAACCTCTCAGTCAGATTTCTTCTAATTTTGCCATTTTTTTCTATCAGACATCAGTTATTCTTACTCCTCTGTTCCTAATGTAGCTTGAAATTAATGCAGCCTTTTTATTTATGTATCAGCCTCCTCAATGATGTATGCATGGTTTGAGGAGGGAAATAATTACAGGCTGTTGCGGAAGAGCACAACAGGCTGGTGTCATTATGTCCCAGGCAAACTCCAGCTTTGTTTGGAATTCGTGGCATATGGGATTTTTTTTTTAAAGATGTTTGATCTGAATGTCGTTTCTCTAGACAACATAATAATTTCAATCAGATCAGGATGCAGGCAGTTTGGTACTGTTCCTAAGTGACGCATGCAGTGCCTTGTGCAGCCTCAGAAATCACATCAAAAAAGGGCTGAGAGGACATGTCCCTGCTGCCCGCTGGACAGGGCAGTCCCTCGTCCAGGAGTTTTTGATTCCAAATAAGGAACAGGAATCTTTTGACTAATATTATAATTAAAAGCACTCCAGATGAACACATCTAAAACCAAGAAATGAAACTACAAAGTTCAGGAGAAAAAAAACTATGTCCCCTTTGCAATGACACCACCCTTGGACCTGTAATGTGTTATCAGACTGTGGGTAACTCGCTTCTTGCCATAAAAAGCTGGTAAACCTTGCACTGCTACTTAAGAGAAAAGCTTTAGCTGTGACCCACTGGGCCAGCCGTGGCTGTGGATTTCATATGTTAAGGATTGCAAATGAGGAGAAAACCAAGGGGGTTCTGGCCTCAGGCAGCTGCTAATCAACAATAAAAAGAGAAAAAAGAGAAAAAGAATTAAAACTTTCCAGTGTCTTTCTAATGGCTTTTGGTGGGGTATCTTGCTGTGGTCCCTGAATATTTGGATAGAAGTAGTAGCGCTAATAAAATGAATATGCTTTTCATTTAAAAAAAAAAAGCTCACCTCACCTCATCAATTCCTCCGAGGGCATTGTGGTTGAGATTAGCTCTGGCTGGGAAATGGCTTTCCCATGCTATGAAACTTCAGAGTTGCTACAATCTCTGGGTCTTTCCACCAAAAAAAAAGAAGGTGGGTGGAAGCCCAGAGCAGGTACCAGACAACAAGGCAGAAGATCAAAAAATACTCCAAACTTTCAAAACATATAAAGTCTACTTTCTGTAGACCCCCATCCAGAGATGTTATGTATTGTTGCTTTACAGGAGGGATTTTAACATACTACTTGAAGCAACTGGTGTTTAACCTTTCAATTTGTCATTTCTATTCATAGCTAAATTCAGTTTCCATTTAAGAATATTTGTTGAATCTTCTTAATTTGTTCATTGTACAAATGCCATATATAATAGGAATAAAGAAACAATTGCATATGAAAATGAGACATTTTAATGCAATTTAAATAATATGTCACTTAGTATTATTTAAATAAGGCAGCACTTTTTGTTTAATATTTTTATGAGGGGTCTTTTTCCTAAAATAAATTTTGAGTTACAGTCCAGGTACAAACCAGGACTATTCTGAGCATTCTCAGTGCAGGCTCTGGCCAGTGAGATATTGCACAACCTTGTGGTCTAAAGATCTTTGTAAGTGTTTAAGTAAGTTGGTAAATTGGGATGGTGCTTGTGTTACCCAGGGATAGGCTAGATTAGTCTAAACTAGTCATCTAGGCTCCCTCCTCTGTCAAAAGGGAAAGAGAGCATCTCCAAATGGCAGATCATCTCCTTAAGCGTTTAACATTTGCAGGTTAAATAGCCTTCCACGGGTGCCTCTCTCTCTCTGCTCTGACCATGGTGCAGGAACTAGAAGAGTACTTTTGGCAACACTAATTATTAGATGAATTAAATAGAGAGATGAGCTTGTGCTTTAGTAACCTGATGAAATTAAAGCCAAGCCTTTAATTTGTTAGCTTTGGCGTGAACTCTTGCACCAATTACTAGGAAAAACAGGTGCCATATTTCAGGAAAAAAAACCCAATCAAACAAACATGGAAATAGTAGAACATGCAGCACTTCAAAAATGACTATTCCAGGTAAGCAGTTTTATATACAATGGTAGATCAGAAACCAATTTAAAGAGAAAGAGAGGAAAAAAAATTCATCTCCATAGTCTGTGCAATTTCAATCTGATAAGAAGCCACATTAAAACTGGAGTTGGTTTGGTTCTACTTTGAAAAGTATATAAAAACATCTCAGAGGGAAATTTGAGACAACAACAATAAAAACACTTCTTAGTTGACCAGCAAAGCAATTCTAGAGAAATACTTATGAAGGTACTGAGCACTGAGGTACGAAAAAAAGTGGATGGATTTTGCTTACTTTTACACAAAATACTCACTGGATAAGTTGAGTCAGAAACCTAGGGAGCCTCAACTCGGCAGACCTCTCCATTTAGCAGGAGGTAGGACCTGTGCCTCACTGCGTGCTCTCCCACGTATTCACCAGTCATCTAGAAAAAACAAAGAAGATTGGAGACAGGCTTTCCTGAATGGCACTGAGAGGCACTGGAAACCATACAATAACCTAGGGGACACATAGTGAAATGCCTGAGACAAAAAACAAGGGGTGAGGGACCTCTGATTCAAGCCAGGAGAGCCATTCTTCTGATGACACTGAAGGTAGTGCTCCTCAGGTCTGGAGCAAGACTTAGTCCCTGCCTATGACTGCAAAGTTCAAAAAGACTTCTCCAGGGAGTATCAAGAAGAAATAGCCACTGCTTATCAGCCACAGAAACAGGAGCACTGTACTCCTACCCCACGGCATTGCCTGGGCAGATCGGGGGTGTGCCCCACGGACCCTCGCACAAAGCCCCTTTGTTTCTGTAGAAGTGAGTGTTGGATTTCACCCACATCTCAACACAAAATCTCTCAGCCTGTTTTATTTCTTTTCATTTACAAGGCAGGGCAAAAAAATCTGCAGCGCGCTCACCCCAAGCTAGCTATCAAACAAATGCACAATTACATATTTGAAGAGCAGATGCTGAATATTAAGATTATTCTGACTGTAAAATGACCCTACTCTTTACTGAAACCAGTATTCGTAACAAAAAAAGCTGTATTTCAATGTGATATTTCGTAAAATGGTAATACTTTGATGGCCATATGATTACTGCAAAGGTTGTATAATTGGATGATTTAGGATATGCAGAGCTTTTGAAATACACTCATTTTGTTCCTTTCAGTAAGATTGCTAACACTTTCTTTTAAGTTATTCACTTTATATTAATGCATTCATTTTACAAAATCTTCTTACGCTAATACTAAAAGGAAATTCAGTTGGGCCAATTTACTTTCTCTGTACTGTTTGTTATTGTATATCCTTCCAGCATGTCTCTGCATTCATCTCCTCTCTAGATGAAAAAAATCTGTTCTTTTTCTGCTGTATTTCCCAGAGATCTTTTCCTGCTCTCATTAATTTTTATTGCCCGGTTCAGAGCACTCTCTGCTCTGCTAAACAACAGGCAAACAGAACAGGAGCCACGTTTCTGGTTAGGTGGACAGCAAATTCCTCGAAAGGAAAAAATAACAATCCCATGTAATTTTTTTTGCACTCTGTCCCTTACACAGTCTGGCACTTGGATTGTTATTTTTAAATCACTAAGAACATCAGCTAGAGGTTTTCTGTGATCTGTCGGCAGTCACATCTAGCTTTTTCCCTCCGTCCTGCCTGCAAATTAATCCAGTGTCCCCTGGGGTAAATCCATCATTCAAATCATTCCTGTCAGCAGCTCGTGAAGGTCTTGGCCAGCTCACCAGCACAAGCACTGATCCCAGACCTCGTCACCTCAGCAGCGACACAGCTGCTTTGTGCCGTGCCAGGCTGGGTCCTGTCCCCTGGCGAGGGCCAGGCCACCCGAAGGCACGAAGCAGCTGTGAATTTTGTCTATCAGCAGCTCGGGGCTTGCTCTTATTCATCATCCAGGAGGGGCAGAACTACTTTTTGCCTCCACCGCGTGCTCTAACCCAAATGGGTTGTGCTCCCCCTTGCACACACCAAAATGCAAGACTGTTAGTTAATTGCTCTTCCCAATTTGCCTGCTCTAAGGGGAACTAGATACTGCCAATGAATAATAAATTGTACATTTGCATATTTTCTTGTTTTCTTTCCTAACCTAAATATTTGATGTCAATTGCAAACTATGCATCTACATTTTTTTCCATCCTTTCTTTAGATAGTTAGTACATCAAGCAAATAACTCCGTGGCTCACCTACAGAAGGTGGAAGTGCTGGTCTGCTGAACAGTGCCGGTTTCAAAACCAATTATTTTCTTTCCCTCTTGATTAGGAGAAAAAGGTCACAGGAAAGTCTGATTGCTTTGCCTGCTGTCTACCTCCTTTATTTGAGCCAAGGTATTTCCACAAGACGTTTGAGGCATCAGAGCTACTCTATCCGACAGAGACCCTTCCCTCTGAGCTTATGGAAAGGACACAGCCACGTCCTGAGGAGCCCTTCTCCTTGGGAGAGCTGGGACGCAGCAACTGCCAAGGGATGGAGATGGGACTCGCTTCAAGCCTTGAAGCATTGACTTTGGACGACACAGCCTCAGCAAGGCGAAGGAGCGTCCTCATGGGGAAAGCAAATCCTGCCTGGCTGGCTGAGCACAAAACCTGATGGAAACAACACCTTGATCAATATGGTTTTTAACTGAATACCACTCAAGTGAAGCTCAGCTAAACAATATATAGGCTTGGCCTCAAGGAACTACAGCATCATAAGAAAAAATTGTCTTCATCGGGATTTTTAGGTTACAGGAGCTATCTCAGTGCTTTTACAAGACTGTAAGATACTCCCACCCCACAAGAGACAATTATGCTTCCTTGCAGGGCTTACAAATTGTTTTCTTCTCTCTTAAAAAGCTTCTTAAAGGATAATATCTGAGAGTAATTAATTTTCTAGTTTATCTGCAGAGATCTTGAGTAAAGATAATTGTGTTTTATGGTGCTTGAGAGAATCCAGAAAGCAGTTCAATGTCAACTTTCCTGCTGAGGGGATCCAACCTTGCAGATTAAATACCAATAAACATACTGAAGGTGGATAACTCTTGGTAAACGCTAAAGCTCATCATATTTTAAGTATAATTTCAATGATGAATACTTTGCCACTAATTCAAAACAACACCTGTCATTGTGTTTGAAGTAGGCAAAGTGCTGAACGGACAGTGCTGGAAGCTGTACTTCTTTATTTAGAGACGCCTTACGGAGACACAAGTGGCACATCAGCTCCTGCAAACCAGCTCATCTCCATGTTTCCATGTCTATCTGGAAAGGCTTTCAGAGCATGAAAAAATCACTCCTTTGCTTGTCCCTTGTCTCTCTGCCAAAATTGGGAGCAGCAGAGCGCTTCTGCAATACCAGCTTTTGCAAGGGGTTCCCTTGACTGGTGGTTGAATAACATGCAGAATAACATCCATGACCCCGTGTCCTGTGATTGTAACAGCTATGGTTGAAAACTTAGAGGGGCAGCAACTTTTGCCCCTAACCCATCCATGGGAAGGTCCATTTGCTGTCCTCTCATGCTCTGCCTCTCCAAAATCCTGCTGCTGGACATCCCTGTATCACCTGATACCTTCCTTACTGATAAAACTAATTTCTCTATGCCTGTTTATAATGCATCAGACACTGTATGCCTTTCATATTCTTCTCAGAATAGACCAATGAGAAGAAAACCTAAAAGTTAACTGTTAAGTTGCCCGACTAAGAAAGACATGTCAAAAGACACGTACCGAGGACCAGCGGGATACAGCACCAGCTTCCACCACTTTTCCATCTGCACCAAGTCAGCCCCAGGTTTGCCATGCTCCTCACCACCAAAGCACGTCCTCATCACAGCCCTGGAAGGAAAACGGGGTGCCCTGGCGAGGTGGGTGCTGGGGGGGGTCCCCGTCTCGTACTCGCCCCCCGAGCGTCCGCCCCGGACAGGGCTGGTGCAGCTGCATGCACCCTCAGCTGCCAGCCAGGAGCAGCTTTCACTGCACACACTGGCAAAGCGCTCCAGAGTTTTTATTGTTCACATGACCAACACTAATTTACTGCTTAATTACATCTCAGTGAGAAGCAGTCTTTCTCCCAACAGAAAATGTTACTGATATCAGAGGGGCCAGCGCTGGCAGGGGCGCAGGGAGGGCAGCAGAAATCTACGCTTGAGTAAGATGTTATCAGAGCAGATTTTCTTCTCCTCTATTTTAAGTAATTGATCATTATTTAGTTAGAATTTAGCAATCACGATACATCGTTAAGCACAATGCAACAATTGTAGATTAATTAAAAGCCACTTGATTAAAAACATATGAAGGTTGATAACTTTGCAACTCATTTTATGCTTCATAATTCCTGTTCTCCAATTTTGCTTGCAAAAATCAATTGGCATTTAATTAACCCTATACCATTGTCCCATTCAATCAAAACTAAAAGAACTTTGGACATTCGATTCCATCTGTTAACGACTCATTTAAACAAGCCAAAGCCCCAACTATATTTTCATAATGAAATCTCTTAAGGACAGTTTCTGTCCCCAACTTTTTGTAAAATGAGAATGAGTCAGAAAAAGTGTTGTGGTTTAACCCCA
>VZTQ01002359.1:0-69974 GCA_013400755.1 Pelecanoides urinatrix
GACGACTGTGCTGTGGGAAGGGACCTCCACGGGGACGACAGCGCTGAGCAGGCAGAGGCTGGGGACAGGAGATCGCTGGCGTGGAAGCTGTGATAGGGCCGGTATCTCATCTTCAGATGTGTTAGTGAGGGGACTTGACAGCCATCCCTTCGATGCAGTGCACCTCGGTGATTTCAGACGGCTGGGGCTGCAAGCAGTTACTGCCGGAGAGGAGAATGGCACAACATGCAAGGGTTTGTGTATGGCCCTGTTTGAAGCATGACTGTGTCACGAAGCAAATGCTGCTTGTTGGTGTGCTGTCTTGAGAGAAAGCTGAGCATCCTTTAACGTTCACCCAGGGTTACATTTGGAGGTTGTGTTCCTTGTTGAAAGCAAATGGACTCCTGCGAAGGTTCTGCTGAACACTGATGTTAAGCAAGGGTCTTGCGTGCTGGATTTGGTGGAGCGAGGGATGCACTGAACCTTGTGTTGTGTGACGGATTTCCTCAGGGCTTTTCAGTAGGAGTCAGTTTAGTTTCAAGAGCACAGTGAAAGTTAGGGTGTCTGTCTTGACTGTATACTGTAACTGTCCTGGTAGCTGTTGGATGACAAAAGGCAATAATCAATACAGTTATTTCGTTTGTAAGATAGCTAAAGCATTCAAGCAGAGGAGAGTCTGTCCTTGATCTGCTTGTTACTGATAATGAGAAATGAAATGAGATGTGAGCGCCCCAAGCAAAGGGAGAACCAGTAGTCACCAGCACTGAAATCACAAGGTCACAGGGAGAAATGGTTCAGAGACAAGGCATGACGAGGATTGAATCTCCAGCCTGGAAACTAGGGAGAAATTAGGAACACTATGAATGTGCTGGTTTTGGAGTTTCATTTCCTTGCACTTTGTGATTAGGAGGAGTTATTCTCAAGCAACTGTTACCATGTGCATCTGACAGTAGGTTTTCCTCTCTAATGTGGTTCCTAATTGACATTCCCTACTGCAGTATCTAAGCTAACCCTCTGTGAAATAAATGGCAAACTGAATTTCTGTTGGCTGTGGTTGTGATTTTGTTGAATTATTATTGTAGCAGTTCTCGGTTTTGCTGGAGGTTGTTTAGATGGAGGGGGTTATTTTACTTGTGAATAAAGTTGTTATTGCACAGCAAAGATAGTTTTTGTTAGTGGAAGGTTTTGCCATTTCAGTTTGATGCTCAGCCAGCTAGTTTCATCTGGACTAACTTTATCCAACCACAAACATTTAAGAGAGGCTGCTCGCGCGCAGTTCGCTCTAGGCTGTAGGGTCCCCGCTACCCTGCAGGAAGGCAGCTGTTCTGGCAGTTAGATGCAGGTGGTTAGAGATGGAGCCGTTAATAACTTGGAAGGTTAAGCCAAAGCCTTAAACTTCCCCCTCAAACTATCTGTGCCGGTGGTGATCTAGAGCAAAGGGGTGACAGCTGCCTCCTCGCCAGAGTGCTGCTCCTGTTGGAGGAACAGAGATGGAGAAGGAGTTTCGTGTTCAGTGAGTCAAGACCTTGGCCATGCACAGCTTTACAACCACCTGTAAACTGGCCATGCTCCACCTTTAAAACCACTGACGCTTTCCTCCTGCTATTCTGGTGGGGAGGCTGCTCTAGAACCTTCCAGACTTCAGGCTTAATCTCTTCTAACTTCTGAAATAAGTGTTCATGGCTGGTTTAATCATTTTTTGCTGTGCCTTTAGACACAACAGACTGCTGTGATGTGGCTGTGAGACATCAAAGGCACTGTGACCAGGTCCTCGTTTGGAAAAAGGAGACTGATTTTTCCTTTCCTAACAAATGAAATGACGTGGTCATGAGTACGATCTGCTAGCCTTATTTTAGCGATCCACTGAGCAGGGCGCTCAGGGCTCACTGGCTCTGGTGAGGGTTGTGTGTGTGAGAGCAGTATCCCACCTGATGCTGCCGAGCATCTCCTGGTGCCTGTTGTCTCCATGGTCTCTTCAGCTCGAGCCACCTTGTCCTGTGGGTGCTGACTCCAGAGCATTCTCTGCAGCACCAGACAAGACTGGGAGTCATCGAGAGCCTGTTGCCCTCTGAACTCGTGGTGCTTCACTCTCTCAGGTCTCTTGTAGCCCCTGGATGACAACTGTTTTTGCTTTCCATCTGAGGAACTCTTTAACTCTCCTGGGGACTGAAATGCATTAAAAACTGTCTTTGACCTCAGCATCATGAGTTTGCTGAGAGCTGGATGGTGAGAGTGGATGAATGCTATTCCAGTTCTCTGCAGCCCTAAGTTCCTCAGAAGTCATTAGGCAGGAGCGTGGATCCTACCAGGCCTTTGGAGAACAGTTGTTATGTCTCATCGTGTGCTGGAGCGGAGTGATGGCAGACAGCAGTGCAGAGCTGTCCCCATCCACTGTTGTACGTTCCCCTGCGTCTCCTGTGCCACAGCTTTACCAAAGGTGCTCTGCCGTGAGCATGGCAGTCTTGGACACGCACCCTGGAGTCTCTTGAACGACACCTTGTTTGGGAACCACGCTCAAGGCATCCTAATTGGGTGGCTGAGGTTGTTAGGTGTTGTGGGAGCCTGGGAGCTATCTTCTGTGCTGTTTGTCTAGCGGTCAGTGTTTGGAAGTTAAAAGATTTTTCAGGAATAATGAGAGCTTCTCGAGACACGGATAAATTATTTCTTCTTGTTGTTGTTGTAGACTTTGAAAAATGAGTCATGGAAGAGGAAGAAGAGAAGAATCGTTCATAAAATACAAAAGAAAATGAACTGAATAAAACTAAAATATCTCAGGGACGTGAAAAAATTTGTTTGGCAGAAGTGGTTTTGTTGCTTATGATATGTGCAACTGCATGGCCAAGCCTGTGGTGACCAGGTGAGAGGGCACGATCCCGTTCCCTTTCAGGGACACACGAGTAATGCTTTTCCACCGTAGGCTTGTGTAATTTCCCTCCTAGATTTAAGCAAGGTCCTGTCCCCCATGTAATTGGTCTCTGATTAGCGAATGCCGGGGGCTCCTGGAAAGGGTACGGTAGTGCACTGACCCGCAGAAGAACTGGCCCTTGAGAGAGCCCAGTGGTCCTTGGCTGGCTCCTGCCCCCATGCAGGAAGATCCATGGTCCCTACTTTTAGACTGTTCTCCTGAGGCAGTTGGACATAAGCAGTTGTTGTTTCTCTTCTCTTCTGATGGTTTCATACTCACTTGCAAGCCACTTAAACATTTTCAGCCAGATTTGTCACATGTGTGCAGGTTTCAAGGCCACGTTGCTCGAGACATGGCAGCTGAGGGTGGGGAACGCAGCCAGTTGGTGGCTCACCGAGCGCGGTGGCCCTGGCCACCGAGCCTGTGCGAGCTCCACGACGTGTTCTGCCACGTTCTGGCCAAAGAGGAGCAAGGGGGCAGCTGGGAATATTGTGGTGGGAAGAGGCGGTGGGGCTGCGTGGGGAGCAGGTAGCGTTGTGCTGGGGAGGGAGATAGAGCCACTGCGGGTGCACGGGGGGCCATGGACATGGGAGCGATGAGGTTTGTAGCACATGGGCTTCCTAACTGTGGCTCAGCAGAGTCAGTGGACTTCATTGTATCTTGCCTCGTATATCTCTGGCTGTTCTTGTGTTCTGTATAAGTCTCTGACCTCTTCTGATCCCCGCTGTGCTCTTTATGCCAGTTGTGTCATAAGACAGCTAATTATGCCTGATGTAGAAAAGTGTCTAATCTTACTGGTTTATAAATACGTTACTCTTCAGTTTAAGTGTTCTTCTGTTCAGATGCTCCATGGAAGTTTTGGTTTTTTGAAATCCCACTTACCATTTTATATGCCTGTTTTGTATCTGCTTAAATACATGTTGCTTTGCCATTAATGTGCCCCATTCTTTAAATATTTTCCTGCAATTAATTTTTTTTATACCTCTCATCAACCCTTCTGCTCTTCTCTAACCCAGTTTGGTTTCTATTACAAATAAGTAGGTCTTTGTGATTGCAGTCTTAGGTGGTGTCCAGGTGGATCTTGCATCACTTGTGATTTAAGATAAAGAGAACATAGAATTTATATACCCTGTTTTACTTTTTTAAAGCAAATAAACTTTACAAAGTTTAGAAATATTAAATACCTATTTAGCTTAAGCTGTGAACCATACCTCCCTTTCCTCTCCTTTTGCATGTTTATTTACTTGTTAAATGTTGATGATAGCCCATGTAAGTCACAAATAAAGGTGATTGTACTTTATTTGGTGTTTCTTCAGGGGTGTTACAACTTGGATTGCAGTTTATAGAGCTGTTCCAAGACTATCCTATGACGGTACCCTCCCGTTTATTGAGGAGGGAGCTGGTTGCGTTGGGAAGTCATGGCATCGCCCTCCAGTGCTCCCCGTCACGGAGCCGTGTAGCGCCAGCAGCTCCAGGGACTGTCGTGGGTGTCTCCGGGATTGCGCAGGCGGCCGGTTCTTGCTGGCTGGCGTTGACCTGGGCCTGATGCCTGAAATGTGACTCGCTGGTCGTTTGGTGTTTGGAACAGAGCTGGACCACAGGGAGGAGCGTGCTTTTTGGAGGGAAGTGCTCCGTAGTAGGCAGTCTCTTCCGTTCAGAGCTGGCTGCAGGTTTGTGGTGGTTTTGACTTATACCCACCGCAGCAGCAAAACCTAGAAAGAAAGAGAGCAGAAGCCTGGGTAGGAGTGTAAGGGTTTTAGCTCTGAGGACCCTGCCTTCCTGATGAATGCAGGTGATCAGAAGTCTGCTAGATATGTGCATCCACCTGGACAGTCCCTAGCACCAGGGTCTGGATGTTGAGGCTCTGAGCCCCAACAAGAAATGGCCATCAGGTCCCACAAGTCTGTGAGGTACCTTAGGACACTGGGGAGGAGAGGAAAGTAGCTTGTTAGTCTTACAGGCTTTCTGGAATGCTCTTTATGGTCTAATATCAATCAAGGATGAAGAAGGTCGGGTGGGATCTGATGAAGACAGTGCAATGGGAAGAAGTGTCAAAATCTCTTTCAGTGCAAAGAAGAGATGGAGATTCCCTGAGGACACATGGAACAAGTAATCCCTCTATGATTATTAAAGCTGCCATCAGTTGCCATTATGAACTCTATTTATAGTAATCCTAAACTATGGCTAGAAAAATTGGTCTGGCCTAAAATTTTCTCACTCTGTTTAAAGTTTAATTTTTGCCACAGATCAGGCTGCACGCGTTCAGGCTTCTTGGTGTCATCCGAAGGGATGAGCATGCTTGCTTGCTGCGGGGAGTGCTTCTGTGCCTTGGGCTCATGCCCTGGGGCTCAGAGCACTGAACTGGCCCAGGACAGGCAGTCCCAGCCCTTCCCTGGCCAAAGCAGGTGATGTGCACACACAAATATAGATAAACGGCGTCCTGGCACCCGGGGTTGATCTCCGGAGTTGCTGTATTTGCAGACAGGGTCAGCCACCGACACCCGTATCGCTGCTGAGGGCTCTTCGGGTGGCTGCGTGGATCAGGCTCCACGGGCCGTATGTTGCGTGTAGAAGAGAGTCTCTTGGCACATGCTTAAGCTGAATGGGTTTTGTGATCACTAGCAACAAAAATTAACAAAAACCCCTTGACCCTCTGTTTCCCTTTCTAGCTTTGTTTCCATGAATGAGTTTATTACAGAATGTCTGTATCTGCTTCAGGGATGGGAGGGACTTGGAATTGCTGGTGAAGCTTTTCCTTTGTGCCAGGGTCAGGAGATTCTCCTTCTGTTCCTTGTTTTGTCTACTGGGAAGGTCATTTTGAAAGAGATGGGAAGAAGCCAAGATGCGGCTAGTTACTGTAGCCTGGTATGAGAATTATACAACCTCTTGGGACTGCTGTCTGTCATAAGTCCTGTGTTCTGCTGTGCTGAATTTCTGTACCTGAGGTTAGGACAGGATTTTTCTACTGAGATCTTACGTGTTGCAGATCAACAGCATGGTTTCTTCTTGTTGGAGCTACTAAGCTGAAAACGTCCTGCTAAGGCCAAATAACCCTTCTGGAAATCAAGGTGTCATTGACAAGAAATTCTCTGCTTAAGAATTTGGAGAAAAAGAATCAGAAAATGAAGGGTGGATTTAGAGATGATGTCAGGCAGAACAGAATTAGGATCTCGGTTTCTCTGCCGCATGTAGGAAGGACAAAACTGGCCTGAACTGTTGTGGTCCACTTGCCTCTAACTTTGCTTTCCATTCAGGTACACTGGTGGAAAGATTTTGCTCGCTTACGATAAAACAAATCTCTGAAACTTTTTTATTTTTTATTTTTGCTTCAGCATACATTCTTCTGCCAGCGAATATTAGTCTTCAAAACTTATGGGAGCTTTCTTCAGATGTCAGCTTTTTTCAGTACCAGCTTTCTACAAAGACGCTCATTATGCGTGTAACACCATACTGGTGAGATAATTGGATGCTGGAAGAACAACTGTGTAAGATAGTTTGTATTAATATCGCGCAGGTATGCAGTCTTTCCTATTGTGCCTGTTTCCCACACAGGACTCGGCTCTCCTGCCTTTGAGTATTCACACTGAAGCTTTAAAGTGTTTGAAAGCCTTTACGTCAAGACGACTATTTTCTGCAGTGTTCTGGATTTTTCATTCTTTCTTCACCTGCGTGTTTTTAATGGAATTTCTTCTCTCCTTTTATTAAGAGAAGAGTCATAAGTGTTTCCTATGTCAACAACTTTGTGTTTGCATGTTCAGCGATGAGTAATGTTGCCCCAGTGTCTCTCTGAAATACACCAAAATGAGATTCTTTAGTGTGTGGATCAAATACCATTTGAAAGTCATATAGGTACCCAGTGTGAGGTTGGATTATTGCATATTGGCATAAAAATGATAGCATTTGTATTTTGCATCTGCGATGATGTGTTGAGAATTCTTATCAGCTTGTCACTTTAGGAGAGGAAACCTTGTGGACAAGTCAAAAGAACACGATGCCATCAAAACTCTTACTTCTGTCGCAGAAATCCTCCGTCTCCTGCTTTCTTCTCCTCGGGTACCTGCTGTCTGTGGCTGCGTCCTGAGCCCAGCTGCACAGCAGGGAAACAGAAGGTTCCCAGCAGACTTTATTGGGGTGGTTGTACTTGGCTTGTGTGCATCACTTCAGTAGCTGGACTCAAGTACAGAGGAAGCATACGTGCTGGAGGCTGACTAGCACAGAAATTGTCCTTTATTTTCAGTCTTATTTCCAGAATGCCTCTGTCTCTTTCTTGCATGTTGCTTTTGGATGGACTTTTTCCTTTGAAGAAATGTTGTTTTTTCTCCTGAAGGTACCCCCCTTTTAAAATTTTTTTTTTTTTTTTTTTAAAACCAAAACTATGGTCCAATTTGTTTTTCATCCACTGGATGCTCTTCTCGCACTGCAGTACTTACAGATGCAAGTTCTTGGGGAAAAATGTAAAATCAATCATCTTAATTTAACACTGAGAGTGTTTTTCAGAAGGTGTGTTTTGGGGGTGGATTTATGCTCCTGAACTCTTTCTGAAGGTCTTTCTCCATTTCCTATGCTTTGCCTACATCTGAATTCTGCAGCAGAGAGAAATGTCTCTAAATTGTGCACTGCTGAACAGTATGTTTGAAAGCATAAAGAATTTTAAAACCATCCTCATGAATGGCTGCTGAATCAAGTACTTGCCAAAAAAATAGCCAAGGTTATTCCCTCCTCAGGTTTCTTCTAGCAAGGTAGTGTTCTCCTTAACATGGTGACATTTTCTGCTTGTTGACACAGGAAGAGCGGGACAAATACAAATGTCTCATCTCATCTACCACATGCTCCTCTCCTTCCCGCATCTGTCAGATGTGCTTTCGGGACAATCAGGTACTGACAGCTAGCATTGCCTCTCTGTCTTAAATCAAATTACAGCGAGGTTTGCTTTAGCTGCCCAATGTCTTCAGTCAAATTCCTGGCAGATGCTGTTTGGTGCTACCAAGCCATCTTCTTGTGAGCACAACCCATCCTGTTCCTGCACCACGGCTGATCAATTAAACAGTTCTTCCTTTTAGTTCAGTCCTGTCTTCAGCCTGTAGCAGTTGTGAGCCTGATGCCGGCTCCGGCTGCGTCAACCAAGCCACGGGCCCCTGGTAATCCCTGACCTGCTGTCACTCCATAGCTGATAGGCCTGCTCTTTTCTGCTGTACCTTGCTTGTGGCTGCTTCCCCCACCCCAACATTGAATAGCTTGAAATTTGTGTTGGGTTATAACAGAAAATTTGCCTGTTTATATTGTCAGAATTTTATTTTTATATATATATGTGCATGTCTCTGTCTCTCTCTCTCTAATTTTACATAATCCCGCAGCCCCTTTCTGACATCCCATAAGTTTCGCACAGTCCTACAAGTACCCCACATATCCCAAAACATTCCTTCTTGTCGGTGGTGAAGTCTGTGTCTCCCCTCCCGCGCCGTGCCTGCCCGGTTCCCTCACTGCCCTTCGTGCAGACCCTCAGCGTTCTGGTCTTTGCTGTTGTCTCCAGGACGACCTGCTGCGAATGCTTGTGTGTCTGCGTGTAATGTGTGGCTTCCTCAGGCATTTGTGATTTCCCTTGTGCTTGAGCAGTTCTTAACCAGATGCCGTACTGAATCGGGCGCTTTCCCGTTCCACGTACCCTCGCAGTCAGAGCTGGCTGTCCCAGGCGGACAGGTCGTCTCCAGGATCTCTATTTGCACAGCAGTTTTCCACTTTGAAGTGATTCTTTTTTCCTCCCAAGCTGCTTTCCCAGCTCTGGAATTTTTTCTTCTGAAGTTTCTTGTGCGTTGCACTTGAGCTGTTTCTGTAAAGGGCAGAAAGTCTGATTATCTTTTTCCCCCCTCATCAGCTTTCTGTAGGGTTTCTCTGGCTGATCTGGCAGCCTTAGAAAGGAGAGGTTTAGGTGGAAGACGCGTTCTCCCAAAGCCTGGGGTCTTTAAAAGCTCCTCCCGAGGCGGTCGTGGCTTCCTCGGGGCAAAGGCACCTCCGACCGAGCATCTCCGTGGGGGCAGGCGGCAGCAGCACGAACCAGCAGCAGTTGCTGGTGCGGGCGGCTGTTGCTGGAGAGCCTCTGGGCAGGTCCTTGGCTGCAGCGGCCCCCGCACAGGCTGACTGCGGGGTTGGGGTCACCCCGTTACTGCTCGAAGCACCAGGGAGTCTCCTCCGGTCCAGAGGGAGGTTTAGAGGCTGTTGGAGAGAGGGGGGGATTCATCTGTCTGTGTGTGGCTGGCTGATGTGCACAGCTACACCTGAGGTAGTTGTCTAGACTCCCTCTAGTCAGCGGTAAGAAATAGCTCTTCCCAAGTGCAATTTATCTCATCTGAAGTTAGACATTTAAAATAAGTCTGATGAATCACGCTCTGAAATAGCCTATTTCTCTGTTGACTAGCTCAGATATAGGTGGCCTTTTAGCTGTGTCTTTCATGTGTCTTGGCCATTAGCAGTGGCTCTTGCAAGCCATAGCAACGGTTTGTTTGACTTCAGCATCTACTTTCTATCCAGAAAGTATGCTCTGCTGTTGTCTTTACATCCTGCTATGGAAGTTAATGAAAAGGCCAGTCATCAATCTGACACTCCTCACCTATCCCAAGTGGGTATTAACCGACGTTATGGGTCTTCTCCTGGAACCAGCAAAATGTTCCCGATGTAAAGGCTGCTTTCCCTGTGGCCGAAGCATCGCTTTGCAAGAGGAGTGAGAGACGAATGTTCATGGCTGCCTCAGCGTACGCTGCTTCATTTAAATAGTGAATTCATATCTTTAATCTTTTAAGGGTGAAGTTAATTAACGACTGAACAAACCTACCGGTGGGTGTCTTTTGCATAAAGATCAGATGTGTTTCTATTCAAGGCTTTCCAGCTCAGGAGAGGTGAGACTGGCACTTTAGCAGTTTGCTCCCAAGGTGGAGCTCTGTTGTTTGACTGTCTGGGACTCTGCTGGCACAGAGGCTTGCTAGATATTCTGAATCTTCAGCTTTGGGAAGGAGCATGCCAGCAGAAATCTCTGTGCCTGACAGTAACAGCTTGCTTCGAAGTCAGCCACATGTTTGTGGATTAAATACGGACCTTGGGTCTAACACCTGTAAGACACACCAGGGCTGCCTCTCTTGGGCTCTCCAGACGATGCATCACAGTCTCTTAAAACTAGAGGCATTGCTGTCACGCCAGCTGGGAATAGCTGGGGGGCATGAGGGGTCATCCTTGCTGTGTTTGGTTCATGTCTTGATTAAGAATTAGCAATGATCCACATACTCTGCTCCTTGTTTAAAGCTTGCTGTCAAATCATATCTGTGTATTACCATTTTCCTTTGATCTGCTGCTGCCTGTCAGAAGCAGCATTTCCTTCTCAGTGGGCTCATGATTGATATAGTTGAGTAAAATGTTGGGACGGTTGTTAATATAATCTGCCATCTGCCTACAGACTGGGTAAGAGATGCTGCTGCCTCCGTGTGCCCGAGTGCCAGCACGTTGGTTGCTAACTCATAGGGAGCCTTCGGGAAGGAAGGCTTGAGTCTGAACTGATTCTTGGGAAGAGCTCAGCTCTGATGTAATGTTAAAAGCTAAACCCAGGACACAGATCTTGAATCCCATCCATGGCAGGCATGGAGGGATGTCCCAGCAGATTTTTAGGAGGTTGACGAGGAGAAGCTATGTTATCTGTTTCTAAAATACAAGTAATGATAAGAATGATTTTCTGTAATTCCTGTATGTTACCTCTTACCGTGGTTTAACCCCAGCTGGCAACTGAGCCCCACAGAGCTGCGCTCTCACTCCCCCCCGGTGGGATGGGGGAGAGAATCAGAAGAGTAAAAGTGAGAAAACTCGTGGGTTGAGATAAAGACAGTTCAATAGGTCAAGCAAAAGCTGCACATGCAAGCAAAGCAAACCAAGGAATTCATTCACTACTTTCCATCAGCAGGCAAACTCCAGGACAGCAGGGCTCCATCACACGTAACGGTTACTTGGGAAGACAAACGCCGTCACCCTGGACATCCCCCCTTCTTCCCCCAGCTCTATATGCTGAGCATGATGTCATACGGTGCGGAATATCCCTATGGTCAGTTGGGGTCAGCTGTCCCGGCTGTGTCCCCTCCCAGCTTCTTGTGCCCCCCCAGCCTGCTCGCTGGTGGGGTGAGGGGCAGAAAAGGCCTTGACTGTGTGTAAGCCCTGCTCAGCAGCAATGAAAACATCCCTGTTATCAACAGTTCCCAGCACAAATGCAAAACAAAGCCCCATACTAGCTACGATGAAGAAAATTAATTCTATCCCAGTCACAACCAGCACACCTCTAAATACTGTTTGGTTAATTTTCAATTGTGAGAGTAGTTGCAGCTTCTTAGGAGCAGAAGAGTTACTGTTCAAGGCGGTTGCTTTAGGCTGCTGCAGCAGGTAACTCGAGAGATGCCCAGTGCTCCGTACGAGTTCCTGCGCCTGAAGGACGAGGGAGACCTGGACTGAACTGCGGGGGCTCGTCTGGGGGGGCTGCTTGTGGGCCAGGAGGAGGCGTCTTGGGAGCCGCTTTTGGCCAGCGTGCCGCAGATCTGTGGGGAGAGGCTCTAGCTTGGCATGGATCCGCAAGGCGCGCACCTAGTCAGATTAAGATTTTGGTGTACGGCTTGTGGCTGTCAGCCCGGCGTCCACCCCTCTTCTGATCTGCCCGGGGTTACTTCTTCAGCGCAGAGTTGCTGGCTGAGGCTGTCTGCTGGCAGAAATGGGGCCGGCTGTAACCTGCCTTCTGGCCTCACCCAGAGCAGTGCTGGCCTTTAACTCGATGAGAGTTTTCTTTGCACTTCTACTCGGCTCTGTGCTGTGGCCCTGATACCTAGATCTGCTGCTGGGATTTTTGTGACTTGTTTAACTAAAACTTTTGATCATCATCACTTTTGAACCCAGGATTTCTTTTTAATTGGCTGTCTGTAGTGAGCATCAGCAAAGGCAGTGCTGAGTGTTGAATGTCTGCTTATCAACAGTGTGATCTTCTGACACTTCTATTTGTTAGATCCCACAATTCATTTTTTCCTTTATGGCTTGGCTAGATAGGGTAACCAGAAGAGCTGATCCATGCTGCCCTTTGTTATAGACCAGTTTACCCACTTAAAGCCATTGTGGCCTCTGACTTGGAACTAAAATAGTTCATTTGGTTTAGTTCAGTTCACTCCCAAAGCTATAATTAGGATAAAAGAAATCATATTCACTTTAATTCTGCATAAGACCATCCGCTTACAAATATGATTTGCTGTGACTAATACATTTCAGTTCTGATCACTGATGTAAATTAACTAATCTTTTTGAGCATCAGAGCCTTGACATTGTAATAGATTCTTTAATGGTGACAGATAAAAGGGGATGCACCTGATGATATAACCTTGCTGATCTGTACGAAGTGGTCAGGAGGCACACACATCTTTCACCAAAGTTGCTATTTACAGACTTTTGGACATACAAATAGTAAATGTAGTAGCAAACTTACTGTAGTTTTAAAAAATAAACAAACCACCTCCTCTTTCTTTTAATTTTTAATTAGGATATTTCTGCATTTCCTGGCACTTCTTACTGCATGTATAATCCCATGGTTTGGTCCTTGAGCGTTGCTTTTCTCTGTCCTCTGGGAAAAAGAGTTTCCTTGTACTCCCCCTTCCTCACTGAGATTTCTGTAGGCTATAAATCAGTATTAGTCAGAGTTACGGGCCATTCCTACAAATCCACGTAAACAAGATACTACGTGTATGCTCCTTGGTAATGGAACGGTCTCTGAGTTTTGGGGCTGGTTGTGGTAGTCGTTGGCTAGACCATCCTAGGGGTACAAGATAGGCTTGCCTCTCGCCTGCTAACACGGCAGAGGTGTGTCTTCCTGCCAGACGTATCAGCAAACAAATTTGGGGCTAAAATGTGTTTTGTAGATGACCTCTAAATATGACCTGTTGGAATTTGGGGATGCCATTTTAGCAATACATAATCTGTCTTCTACTTAAATTAGTAAGACATTCAAGTCAAATGCATTTAGATGTGCACTGAGCTGGCAGCTGTCCCTATTTACCTTCCAGAATTAGAAAATGCTTCATTAATTCAAGTCAGCCTCTTCTGTATGCCTCAGCTTGACCTTAGCAGTGTCCCAGTTTTCAACTATGGGGGCACAAAGACCTATTATTAGAGGGAAAACTCAGGTGTGAGCTTGCCAGACTTCAGTTGCCGTAGGATTGATGCACACTAGGATAACTTAGCTTTCTGCTCGCTGAAGGAGTGCACGGACTGTATTCACAGCAAGGTAAGGCTGTGCATATGGACAACTGCGCAGACTAGCTGAAGCACTGACTGTATGTTTGCATGCTTTTGTCTTCTTCAGGAGCTTGCTTATGTAGTCAAGTTCTTAGGCATCCAGAGAACTGCCTTGTGAACCCCTGGCTTCTCTCTTTACGGGAATATATTCTTTGCACCTGTCAATTTAATGGTAGCAACAGGTTTGAAAGGGCTGTGCAGCAGTCTGACTTGGGTATTCAACCTGATCCGGGGATCTGCGTTGAGGATGCTGACCATTCGCGTGCAGCGTGGTGTTTGTTTGAGCAGGTTTCACCATCCTTCACTCAATCAAGTCCAAGAGCTTGGAACTGAACCTGGGAGCCAGTGGACCCGAAGCACCTCGAGGGCAGGGGCTGCTGGGACAGTCGGGTGTGTGTAGTCTTGGTGGACTTTAGTCTGGTGCTTCCAAATGTATGCTCAAGATGAATGCATGCTGAGCATCCTCACGGTTTACACAAGCACTGTGCTGAGGATCGTATTAGTTGAATGTATAGGACCGTTCACATCTCCTCTGCACAGCACCAAGAAGTAGCAAGGCATGCAAGGCCATCTTCTGCCATTGCAGGGCATTTATATACACTGATGGTTTCTTCAGGCCCTTTGGTTCAAGAAGCTGCTAGAAGATACACCGACTCCTTTCCTCTTGCTTACTTCTGTGCTTCTAGAGTGATGTTCTCTGACTGTTTTCTGCAGCATTACGGTAGCATGTTTCCCTGTAGGTGCAGTGGGAACCATATCTGACAGCATCATAAGCCCAAGACCCAGCAAAGAATCTGGGCAGGGAGAGGCTAACAACGAAGCGTGGAGCCAGCTTCACGTTAGGATGTTCTGACCTGCAGCACCAGCCACGTTCAGCTTCGTACAGGGTGGCTCAGGGGCCCAGCTGCTGAGCTGGAAGGGACCGTGCCCTCCCTGCACCGCTCCCCACCGCCTCCAGGCTTGGGCGACGTGGGGACGGGCACTCTACCACGAAAGTTCTGGTGGTGAAGTGGGAGAGGCTGGTGCCCGCTGAGGCCTGTTCGAGTTTCTTGAGGACTTCACTAGACAAACCAGATAGACATCTGTCTGTGTTGAGTTTTCAGGAACACCGGAATCTCATGGACGTCCAGCTCAGCTTAAGCAGGCCGCGTGTTGTGTCAGCAGCCTGCAATTTGTGCAGAACTGCTGCGGTACATCGTGGATAGGGTATGAGTGCGGGGACCGGTAGGTGAGCAGGCTGTCCAGAGGAGGAATATAGTAGGCTGTCCAGATGTGAGCAGGAGGTGGTGCAGGGAGGAAAACAAAAATGCTTTCTATTTCCCTCCTGGGCAGGAGGGGGAGAGGAGACTTTTTTATTTTTATCTTTATTATATGGACTATTTCATAAATTGAATTTCTTTTTCTGTTTTGGACCGACAAGGCCTTGTGGAATGGGTTTGTCTGGTGGATGTGAGGCCATGGGATAGAGGAGTGAAGAAGTGTTGTCCTCTAAAGGCTGTATGGTTAGAAAGTGCGTGGCCCCCTGGGTTTTGGTAAACCAGACACTGTGGGGCCAACATCAGTGGGCTGTAGGATGCCAGGCTGTCAGTGCCCTGTTGCTACCCGTGGCCCAGATGTGTCCCAGTGACTGAGCTGGAGGCAGCTCTTGTGCTTCATTTATGTGTTTTTCTGCTTTGTTCTCAGCTAGTGCATGTGTCCCATGTTTTTTCTCTTTCATTTTCATTCATGCTTCGCAGTAGACGAGCAGCTTCGTGAACGAGGTAACTATGAATTTTTTCTTTTTTTTTTTCTCCACTCCGCTGCATCCTCTTCCACTTTTCTCCTTGCCGTGTCCTCTGTGTGTGGTAGTTTACAGGGGCCTTCGGAGACCAGTCTTTCCTCTTCTTTCCTTGATTCCTGCTGTCTAGCCCAGATGGGGTTGGGGGGCAGAGTACAAAAAGGGACCTTCCTTTCCCATCCTGCTGGTTTTCCCACAGTCCCTGGAGTTTCTCTGTTCTTGTATGTGTGATGTACACAGGAAGACCAACCGAAGAGATGCACATGCCTCCGAAGAAGATACTCCTGTGGAGCCTGGTGAGAGCTGTGGAAAGGAGTGAGCTGATCCCAGGAGAGTCCCTGCAGAAGTGCTGCTATCTGCCTGCTGCCGAGGCGGTGCAGGACAGCAGGGAGAGGCAGTACCAGACCCTGCTGCTTCCCCTGTTGCGTATGAATGAGGCGACAGGAGTTCACACCCAGCTCATGTGATCTGGGCGTAGGTTGGTTGGATTTTTCAATGCCAGGATATAAGTATTTGAGCTTAGTCAGGAGGGAGAGATGCCATACTCTTCTTTGTGATACCAGTCCCCCCCCGGGCTGGAGATCCAATCCCCTGATCTGTGAGGACGTGACTGGGAACATTGGGTGAAGCAGAACTGACCCCAAGAAGTGCTAACATCCCCATCTGCTCCCGTTGCCCTCTTCTGTGGGGGAACCTTGAGCTGAGCCTCACTGAAAACGCCATCTCGTTCCTGTGTCCGCAGAGGAATCCCGGCTCACTCAGGGTAGATGTCCCCTCGCCCCTTGTTCCAGCACGGGAGTGGCGAGGTGGCTTTAGACCTGGGGTCTGCCTCCTCCAGGCTGCTGTTCCCGATGATAAAGCTACCTGCTAGTCGATGCAGGAAAGAGAGAGGAAACTCTGCGTGAAAATGGAATTGTCTTCCTAATTCACATTGAATAATAGTTGGCTTCTGCCCGTAAACATTGTTGTAGTTTACAATTACAGGCAGAGCTGGCAGTTGAGGTTGCCATGCACCTCCTGGGCTTTCCCAGGCTTGCTTCTCCCATCCGTGGTATCTGCTGTGGCCTCGGCGCAGGAGGGCAGCCGTCTGCGGGGGAAAGCAGGCGGAGGAGGCACAGCTTCACTGGAACGCTGTGGGCAGCTAGGACTGGCTTCAGGGCCGCACAGAGAAGGAGAGGCAGGCAACCAGGAACAGCTTTGGAAGCGTTTTTCCTCCCTAGGATGAAATGGGACCTCTTAGCCTGTCAGAGAAATGGGCACTTTGTGTTCTCAATAGGCTCCAGAAATTTATCTGCAGACCTGGAAAAGTGACACCAAGCACATGTTCAGCTGTGATTATATTTTTTTTTTAAGCTTAAACTGTTCCCAAATGGGGTTAGTTTTGTGTGTTGGTGGCAGTAAGCACCTTGCAGAGACCTTTTCTGCCAAATTTAAGTCGGTCATCTGGAGTGTCCAAGTGCCATGGCTGCCTGTTCAGAATATTTGTAAGAGGTTTGTGTTTGTTTTAGGCACTGTGAAAATGTTTTCTTTCAGCTGTAGTTGTGAACCACAGATGGACTGCAGTTCAGTTCCAGGCCCGGCTGGAACTTGTTGTTTAAAAGATCATTGAGGCAAATAGCAAATATGTGGTATAGGAAAAGTCATACTAAACAGTTAACTTCAGGCACAGTAGAGGTTGCTGAAAACGGAGTGTGAGACATCATAACGCACTGGCAGCTCCACCATGATGATTTATCCTGTTGTAAACCGTTGCCAATGTTTCCCTGAAACGCTATTAGATTTGCAAATGCTGATTATGCTTGGGAGTGTTTCCTGGGGCTCTGCTGACTCAAAAGACCAGATCTGTGCAACAGCGTTGTCTGCTTGGCTTGCTTAGCCCCGGCGGGAGGAGGAACCCCGCTCTCGTGGGCAGCACCCCGCCAGCAGCGCGGGGAGATGCCGATGTGACGGGAGGAAGCTGATCTCCGTCTGCAGCTGGAGTCCGGCAGCTGGTCAGTGAAGCGTATCCCAAACCTTGTCTTGTGTGTGAAGTGCGATCATCAATTAGAGCGTTGCTGTAAAGGGATTCGCGGTTCTGTAAGGAACAGCAGTGCTTGCCAGTCTACCGAGAAGTGCTCTCATTGCCAAGGACAATGAAGTGGAGAAGGTGCTCTAGGAGAGAGTGGAAGCACTGCTTCAAAAAGGAGAGGGGGAGGGAAAAAAAGGTGTTATCAATATCTGCTTCAAATGTAGCAGTATTTCTGCTGCTGCTGGGGCCTCTCTCCTGCCGTTTTTACTGGGAACTTCCCAACAATGCTCCATGCTGTCAGTATTAATTTTTGGATCCAGTACCTTTCTGTAGCCTTTGACTCTTAATTAAGAAATGGAGTACCTCTTCTACCTATATACTGGCTACTTGCTCTTCATCCTTGGCTTCCTTGGACTATTTCAGAACCACTCCAAGAACTTTCATAAAAATGGAATATTTTTCTCTTCCTCCCTTGTAATTTTCTTTGAATTTTTCTTCCCTCCCCATTGTCTTGTGTTGGGGATGCTGCTCTAGGTCTTACATGAAACATGGCTGCGAAGGACTCATAACTCCTTCCTATCTCCTTTTTTCTAGACAGGAGTTTCTCTCACTTTCCTGGGTAGCTTCATTAATTAGCACATTTCTTTCTCCCTGAAAGGTTTTTCTTCACTTTGCAACACTTGCAGCATGGATAGCATATGTTGTCAGCCATACGCCATACGAAGTGTTTACTGCACATACGTCTTCGCTAACTTCTAGTCTCTGCTGAGAACCCGCGTGACATCAGGATCGCTGATGAGACTTCGTGCTAACCACCTCTTTCTTAATATCCAAACTGACAGGTGTGTGCAAGACGGTACCTAGCTTTCATTATTATATTTCTTAATCACTCCGCCCTTATTTTCTCTTCTTTAAAAGTTCCCAGGATTTTCAGTCTTTTAGCATAAAAAACCCTTTCATGGCTCTGGTCACATCACTTGTTGGTCTCTAACTTTTCTGTAGCTGTGAAGTACTCTTGAAATGAAGTGGCCAGTGTTGCACTTGATGCGCATGTGAGGTGGCCCATTTATTGTGTAATATATTTTGTTCTCCTGATTTTTTTTTAAATTTTTTTTTTGTAGCTATGGCAGCTTTCCAGAAGTCTCAGCACCAGTTTGTCATGCTTCTGGGGTCTCCTTGCTCTGGGGATATATTTAGTTTGAATGAAATGAAGTGTGAGCTTTTCGGATCTTTCTTAAAGTTCACTGCATGGTGCACATCATACAAGCTGCTGTCCATGATTGTATGACACAGTTACCCTCTGAGGTTATGATTTTTCATATTTCTTGCATAATCACCTTGTCCCAGTCTGCAGCAGTAGTTTTGTGTGATGTCAGCTCAGTGCAAGGGCATCTTCTCTTCCCCATGTTGTTGTCCTTTAATACAAGAATGTAAAAATGGTCATGTTTGATCAGGACAAAGGACCACCCGGTTCCACTTCTTGTTGGTGAGGGTGACTCAAAGCAGCGGTGTGCAGAAGACTATGAAGGGAGGAAGGTGCACAGTGGTGCTTGGCTGGCGGCTGTGAGATTACACTTGTAATGGCTCAAGGCTTAATTTACAGCTCTTGGTGATTTTTTTTTCCCTTCATTTATTTCTCCAGTGCCGTATTGAACCGATGATAATTTCTACTGTCAGTAATGTCCTGTGGCAAAGTGTTCCTCAGCTTAGTAAGCATTGTATGAAGAGTTACCTCCTGGTTTTGTTTTAGACCTGCTGCCTGGCGTTTTGGTTGACGCACCCCAACTCTTGTGTTAGGAGAAGCAGTGAACGGCTGATGCGTGTCCGTCCTTTCCCAGCCATGTGCGATTGCACTGACCTCCCACTCCACTGGTCTCTTACAAGCTGAATGGTCCTGCTCTATGTATTATTTTGTGTGCAGATGCTATTCCAGACCTTTGTTCTCCTTGCCCTCCTCTGGAACTTCTAGTTCTCTTTTTCACTTTTTAAATGGGGAGACTGGAGCTCTGCATGCTCTTAAGTAGGTGGCCCGCTCAGGATTATGCGGTGGCTCAGTGACAGCTTTGCTTATGCTTGATCTTACTGAACCTGCAGCAGCGAGAGAACGAAATGTTTAGATTCCCTCCTATCCTGAAGAGAAGTGCTAGGGAATGATCTCGGGCCCAGCAAGAAGGAAGATGCTGATGAAGCTGGTCTTCATCATATAATAGTATGCTCAAGGATGGCTATTACCAGCTGATTCTTTTTACAGAAGCTGGCTTTAAAAGCCCTTTTAACATTGCATTAATTGTGGAAATTAAAGAAAAATAACTTTAAAAAATACAAACCAGTTAACAAGACTTTCAGTTTAACATTTCCTCTCCATGACCCAGGAGGGAGCGGTATTTGAAACACCTGTGCTTGATCTTTTTTTTTTTTTTGTTCGTACCTGCCATTTTGGGGAGGTAAAGTGAAAGTTAACTGTGATGAGCTAGAGCAGTGGGTGGAATCTAGTCGTTTTAAGACAGGATAAAATAAACAGTTACTGCTCCTGATGCAGCTTTGGGTATCTGTGCACTGAACTACCTTGTGCGGCATGAACACATCCTTATTTTCAGACCTGCTGCTTGGAAAGTGTGGCAAGAGTGCAAAATATGGTCAGGCCTTCAGAGACCAGATAAACTCATCTCACCTTAAGGCTCTCCAAGGCTCTGTTGCTTTCAGCTGCTTTTGGTCATATATGCAAAGTGACATTATGTTCCTCATAAGCTAATCCAGGCTTTTCACAAAAAATGGAAGGGATAAGAAATAAAGCAGCAGTAGAGGGATGAAGTGGGAATGCACAGGGAAGGCAGGGAAGGAAAGGTGTGGGATTAAGCAGAACAACACGCATAGCCCACTCCAGATGGAAGAGGTGGGAAGCGGCCGATGTCTGGCCGCAGTCTCCAAGAGCCGTGGGCCAGCCGTGGGCCTGCCCTCGGCGCTGTAGGGCTGGCTTAAGCTGGCGGCACGCTGCGGTGACTCACAAGCCGCTTTTGCTGCGCTGTCTGCAGGACTGGCTAACGCCGTGCCCGCTTCCCTCGGCGGTGCCCGGAGGATGGCTACGGCACAGCGGTGCCTTCCTCCCTGCCCAGCCTGGGTCTGCGCGTCCCTCCGTGGTCTCTGCAGGAATGCGCTGCCCGGACGGCTGCTAGTCAGAAATTAATCCTTCCTTTCATCTGCTCCCTTCACGTCTGTGTGGGTGTTTCTGTCTCAAGCGAGTTGGATTGCGGGTGACGTGCGGAAAGCAAACTCCACAATCTGTAAGACTGTAAAGTAGGTGTGTTTATTCTGCGCTGGGCAGCACGGGGGGTAGCCCCACCAAAGACGTGTGTGCCAGGGTACTTAACTTACAGGCGTTATATGCAATCAAGATATACATATTCAATACNTGGGGCCGCAGTGGGGAGGGAGGCAGCGCGGCGGGGGCCTGGCGCGGCGGCCGAGCCTTGCAGGCCGTCGATCGCCTCGGGGAGTCTTCCAGCATCTGGTGCCCTCACGCTTGATCAAACCCAGCCCCTGCAGCGGCCCTGGCAAAGTTGTTCGCTCGCCTGTCCATAACGGACTTTGGAAGAGAAAATTAAATACAGTATTAATGAATTTGGGAGACTGCACAAGGAGTGAGCAGTTTTTTAGTGCCTGCCGTTTATGTCACAAGGAATTTTAGTGCTGACTCTGTAATCGCTCTGGTGTCCACTGTGATTTGGACCTCAGCCCGTGGACACGTGGTCCCGTCCCCCCTTGCTGGCTCTAAGCAGAGAACTTCCAGCTTCTCTTCTGCCCCCCTGGCTGTAGTTACTTCCTACATGGCCGTAAGGTTTTTCTGTCGGCTGTGAAGTCTCCTGATTCTGCTTCCATAGGCGATGACGCCCAGCGCTTCCTCTGGCTGGACACAGTGTCTGTGTAGGCACAGTGGCGCAAGGCTGGGCTTGGGGAAGCGCAGTGGCTCTGCCTGGCCCTTTCCCAGTACGTTGCTGGTGGTGGGGCTCCCTGGGGCCCTGCACCGCCACATCCCGGTAATGGGCCAGGGTAGGTTGCCCTCTTGGTCACTTTGTACTCTGCCATCATGGGAGACAAGAGCCAGGGCCGTATCCCTTTGTAAGCTGAAGCGATGAGCTGAGTGGCCCTAACAGTGCTCTAGTTCTGTGCTTTGTATGTTTGTGTATTTAATAGCACAGAAGATGTTTAATTTTCAAAGTGCTTCACTTCTGTTTCAGAGAAGTGCAGTGTCATGCTGCAAAGCGCCTTGGACAGGAGGAGAGGTCTGTGCTGCTAATTACAGAGCAGCAAGCTCTTGGCATTTGAAATTGCAAAGGTGTCAGTGGGCTGCTCAGAAGTATATGATCTGGTAATTTTNCGGCCTTTGTAACTTCTGCTCAGGCTAGACCGTGGCTCTGCTGTTAACCCGCACGTGTTTCCCTCTGTCAGCGGGCTGATGAGGCAGCGCCGATGGGAGAGGCGGCCGGCGCAGCTCCAGCGCCCAGGCCAGCGGCTGGAGGCCGGCAGCCGCGCTCGGCTCCGGCCCCCGGCCTGGCAGCGCGGTGGCCCTGCGCCCGGTGGCCCCGGCGAGGCCGNCCAAGCAGTAGTGCAATGGCTGTGAGAGTTAAAGGAAAAGGTGACATACCACTACTGACAGTGCTGTGAGCTGTCTGCAGAGTGAGGCAGAGAACAGCCCCCCTTGTCCTCTCTCTCCGAGCAGTCTGCAGACAACACAGCATCCGTGCTTACCCGGGGTGGATCGCTTGAAAGCTGCCTACCGAGGGCTGTGGAGCGATTACACCGTGCAGAGTGAGTAAGCAATAAAATGCCTGTTGAAGTTCAGAGCTAACAAATGCAAATTGTGCATATAGTGAAGGATAGCCCAAATGATACATACACAGCAATGGGAGTCAGTTAGCTATTGGTATTCAGGTAGTAGATCTTGGAGTAGCAGTTTCTCTGTAGCATTGTCAGTAATAATTATAAATAAAGAGATAACCAGCAATATTCTCTGTAAAATCAGTGCAGTGCTCCAGAATGGTCAACCCCACCCTAACTGATATAAAGTTAGGAATTATTAGGAAAGCTCTTAAGACCAAAACAAAATCCATAACATGCATAGCGTAAATCTATGAAATACCTCATCTGACGGCTTAAGCCTCCCTCTGCCTACGCCATACAGCTGTGTTGGCAGAGTGCAGAGAGGGTATCGAGCATGGTCAGAAGCCTTCAGTGACATCGTTTCAGAGATACCCTTGTGCAGTTTAAGACTTAACCATTTGGGAAATGAGTAGTGTGACAGCAATCTGTAATTTCGTGAATAGTTTGGAGAAAGGCTGCTTACTAATCCTCTAATACGGGAACCTGGAGGTGCTCAAAGAAACATTGGCTCCAGCCTTGAGATGGAGGAGAGCACTTTTCTGTGCGGTGTGGTGTTAAACTGCAGAATTTATTGCTGCAGGACACTGTGGAGACTAAGAATGTGAACGGATTTTAAAAAAGGAGTACGTTCGTTTACGGAAGACAGGTTTGTCAGCGTCTGTTAGGCAGTACAACTGCTGCAGTCTCTGGCTCTGGAAAACCCCCTGGACTGTCAGCGGCTGGAAGCCGAGCGTGCTGTTCCTCGCAGCCCTTCTCAGGCAGCTGCCGTCGCGTAGGGGTGCTGGGGATGGGGTGGTGGGTGCCTAAGCCCTTGGCTGGGCTCACGAGGGCTAAGCTGGCGTTGCCCACAGCTCCTCCTTTGGACGTGGAACTGGGTTCTCTGTTCAGGCAGCTGGCAAGCCCCCGAAAGAATTTGCCTGATTTCTATGGCTGTTTTCAGTCCGAGACAGGAATATGAGAAATGAGAACGATTTTGTCCTTTGTGCCGCGCTCGATGCACGAAGGGAGGAGGGAGAAAGCGAGCGTCACGCAGGGCAAGGTGGGGCAGTGCGTGCTGAGCCCTCTCCGGGCTGCCGGGGCTCTAACTGCTGGGTTTGGCTTGGCGCTGGTCTTGCAGAGAGCGTTTTGGACCCCAGCCTTCGCTCCCAGCTCCCGCAGCTGATGGATGGCTGTTGACTAGCCTGTGCTAGGCACTCTGCTTTCCTGCCTGCTTCTTGAGAGTGGTGTGTCAGGGCGGGGATTCCTTCCCGAGAGGCCACTGAGTGCTTTACAGTTCAGGCTTTCCTCTCTTGAGCGGATCTGGGGGATTCCTAATCCTTGTCTTTAAGGACAAGCTTTCTCAGCTGCAGCAGTAAATTAGAATTGCAATTGCCAGTCCCTGCATAAGTGTCTGATCCCGAGATATTCCTCGGAGAGGGGCTCATTCAGCGAGGGTTTAGAAAAATCACATCAGCCTGTAATAACCTCCAAGACGCTTTCTTGCCTTTCTTTGACAAGGCATTTCAGCTGCTTGAGTGGTGTTAATATGGCAAAGCGCATCACAGCAGTTCGATAGAAAGAGGATTCAGGCAGCAGACAAAGGGATTTCCTGAACTCCAGGACTCTGACGGGGCTTCTCCTCCAGGAAAAGAGCTTGTCGGCGAGGAGAGGGGAGACGAGCAAGCAGCGCGGTGCAGCTTGGCAAGGTGGTTGCGTTTCTCCTGGATCTCTCTTCTTCCTGGCAGCCCGGTGCTGGTGTGTGGCTGTGAGTTTGTTCTGTGGGCAGCGTGCTGAGCTCTGGGTGCGAGCCGGCTGAGAGCTCTCTGGCTGCTTTTCCGTGTTCGAGAGCTGGGGAAGCCTGTGTTGCTGCTTCCTTCACGCCGGCAACACCACTGATGCCGCTGAAAGCTTGCGACCCCTGCAAACCAACGGCGCGTGTCCTGCTCTGCAGCGCTAACGAACACGCTCAGCGTGGCAAGGCATCGATATGCACAGCAGGACAGCGGCAGTGCTGGGCTCCGAGTTAAGTGCTCTAACGGCCCCGCTCTTCTCTCTGATTGCCCACCAGATGGTTGGAAATGAGATGGGCAAGGGCATGTAAGATGGTAATGAGGCAAAAAAAGCCAAATGTCTTGTGCTGAGGGGAAAACTGAGACAGGAACAGCAGGCGCGTGGAGAGTGCTGCGTCTGGGTCACTCCTTTGCGCAGAGGGCAGGGGTGATGCAAAGGGCCCCCCATTCAACGACTGCTGGGCTGTGGTCTCTGACTCCAGAAAGTCCTCTCGTAATGGAGCTGCCGGGGCTGAACCTGCCAGCACAGGAGCCGGGTGCAGTGCCGAGGTCCCTCCCCGAGGGCTCCGAGTGCCTTCCCCCAGGGTGTGCTCTGGTCCTAGGGAACGCGTGGTCAGTGTAACCTGGCCGGGAAGGCAGTAAATGGGCAACTGTGAGAGCTCGGTGCTGGGCAGCTGCTGCTTTTCCCTCTGCTGCCCTTGCTGGAGAAGGAAGAGGCTGGCTGCTCTTCTGCCTTGCTCTCCAGACCATCGTCACCAGCGTGTCTGCTCACCTTGTGTGCTGCGTGCAGCATTAGAAGTGTGCTGTTCTCCTTCTTTCCCCGTGCTGGGAAATCAAGCAGGGATTACATATAACTTTTAATGAATGTATTACACTTGTTCTGTGCTCTCTGTATATATTAGCAATAGAAAAAAACCCCAACATCCTAGGAGAGAGGAGGAAAAAAAAAAAGCTTTAGCATTGCCTCTCCTGCAGCAAGAAATGCCCAACACCAATGGGGGGGTGGATTGGCGGTTGGACTCCATGACCTTAGAGGTCTTTCCCAACCTTAGTGATTCTGTGATTCTATGACGTCTAAGGAGCAGACAGCACCTTCTCTTGGGGTCTTCCTCCCAGGCCTTTTCGTCCTTTCAGGTGCTCTGTGAGAAACCAATGCAGAAATCGGCATGCAGGAGCTCCCGTGTGGCTGGAGAGGCACGTGTGCTCTGGGTGATCGGAGTCCCCGAGGTTTTGGGGGTTTGTTGTTTCTTGTATCTAGTAGTACAGTGTGTGTCAAAACAAGACCAGGCTATTATCCTTCAGGATGATACTGAGCCTGCAGGTGACCAGGCATCATGCAGGTGTTTTTCGTACATACTGTTCTGCAGATTGTGAGGAATCCAGGAGCCTCCTAAATTTTATCTGTATAATTATATATTTAAAAAACCCCACAACACCACGTCTGCAAAGTTGTGTCTTTCTTATAGTTAACTTCTCCTAACTGCTCTCTGTGAGTGTTTTGCCAAATAGTGGATCCTCTTCCTGCTGGCTGTGTGGATGGACATGGTGAAAAGTGGGTAGAGCTGTGTTAGGTGCACATTGTTCTATCTGTCATCCAGCCATTTCATCTCCTGGTTGCCTGCAGGTGTCAGTTGTACTAGAGACATCTGATCCTTCCAAAATCTTCACATGTGAGGGATCCGGCAGCAGGAATACAGTTGCTTGCAACTCTTTTTGGGTACACCTTCTGAAGAGTTTCTTATGTTTGTGTCCTCCTGTCTCTTCCAGGCCACATGGGAGTGTTTCATGAGCACTGCCTCTGCACAGATGGGAGGAGTTCTGGTCCTTCCCAAACTCTCTGCCCTCTGCATGCCCTTCCCTTGGCAGGAGATATCTGAGGACCAGGAGACCTGCAGGGTGCAGATGGACTAGAATTAAGTGGTCATCCAGAGATGACTGTGCTGGCCGTTAAAACTTTTATGTGCTGACAGGAGATTTTAGTGACCTTTAGTCCTTCTCATGTGGGCAACCCCTTTGTAATTCTGTGTCTGCCGATCGTGTCTCCTGAGTCTATCTGATGTCTGTACTTTGGGGGAGATGTTAGCAAATTAGAAGAAGTGCAGAGGAGATCTTAGGAAAGGGATCTGACTCTGGAAAGCTTACACAACAGCTTTACGGAAGGAGGCAGCTTATAGAAGGGACTGTAATGTAGCGCAGAAGGAAACAGGATGGTAGAAGCTGAAACAAAAACTTCAGCCTACAAAAGCTGAGTGTTGTTTTGTGGGGTTTTGTTTTGTTTTTTAAATCTTGGGGCTATTTAACCACTGGAGTAACTTACCAAGGACTGAAGTGGATTCCCTGCCTTAGGCTCCGCTCTGGCCTTAGGGTCAGTGAACTCTTGGGACACTGAAGATGGGATGTGGCAGATTTGCCATCCCCTGAAGTTAAAGAAAAATTTGATGTTTCTTTCTAAAGCACTTGTTCTAATACAGACAGAGTAATGGGTAGGATGCAGAGATTCTGGTAATTGGCAAAGCAAGATTAATACCGCAAATTGGCAAAGCAAGGTTAATACTGCAGTGTTTTCCATCCTCAAAAAACACGAACTCACAAAGCCCCGTATCCTTGAGCGTGTTGGATTTGGCTTGCTACAAGACCTGCTTGAGTAGAGTGCCTGTGGCTGTGGGACCTTCCCGGGGATGAGGGGAATTGACTGGATAAAACGCAAGACTTTTCCAGGGAGTAGCTGTTCGTAAAGTCCCTGCTGGGACCTGCAGCCTGAAGACCCAGGTCCACATGTATCCTGAAACCATCAGTGGGTGGTGGAGGGGGATGGAGGAAGAGACAAGCATTTGGATTTTGCAGCTGACACCTTTTGAGACCCCAGTGGTAGAGCCAAGGACAGTGACCCTGGTGTGCCCCACCAGCTGAGAGCTGTCACTGGGAGCTTCTCTCCAACCCTCTCTGAGCGCTGGAAGCTCTGGTCAGCACAAAATCCTGTCCAGCCTTGGCTCTGATTTCCTGCTGACTGGTGGTTAATTGCCAGTGGCTCATCTTGTTGGGATTGAGCTTAGTGTAGATGCTTCACCTATGTTTCTGCCTCACTTACGGCTCAGTGAGAGACTGCGTGGCAGGGAGAGCAAAGGTAACCGCGATGGGATCGCTGGAGTCGTGCTGCTAGTCCCTGTTCAGAAGCTGTCAGAAACTTCATATTTAGTGAAGCCCATGGACTCTATGTTGTTTGTCATCTGTTCATCTCCTTGTGAACAGCATTGGTTGTTGAAGCTAGGTTTCTGGTTTGTGCAGACAGGATGGTTTCAAAACAGAGAGGCTCCCACAGCCATTATCGTCCCATATTTTCTGGCCTTGTTTCTCTCTGGACGAGCAGGCAGTGGGTACGTGCCTGCCCTCCTGGGGGCTGACTGTCCCTGTTACCAAGTGCGGTGGATGGGACAGCTGCCCGGTCCCTGGCAGAGCTGGCACGCGTGCTGCCCTGAGACCTCGAGCCAGCCCCGGGGCATGTGTGTCAGTGAGGACATTCCTGCAACTGCCTGCATGGGACAGAAGTCACAAGCATATAAAAACTTCTGCTTCAGGTACAAACCAGCTCTTCTGAAAGATTTGGGAAGACACACACCCCCCTCCGCCCCCCTGTATCCCGTCCTTCCCGAAGCCAAATGATTCTGTTCCAATCTGTTAGAAGGAACTTTGCTCCTTCCCTCAAACATCTGCCTCTTTCTCCTTTCACAGGCAGGAGAGTAGGTTAGATGAAGTCCTGCTCAGGGAGCTGCATGACGCCCGTGTTCCTCCTCGCTCGTCAGCATCCTGAGCAGCGTGTTGTGGTGCCGTCGCCTGCGAGCAGCAATCTCTGCTTCCCACGGCCCTGCCTCTGCAGAGAGGTTTGGGCTGTGGCAGTTCTGGCTCGTGCCTGGGAAGCCTCCCCTGCTCCGGCCGGCTGTGCCCAGCCTGCGGGCACCGCTCGCCTTGGTGCTCGTGGCGCACGGCGGGCAGTCGGGGTGTGCGCGGGCGCTGTGCACTGTCCATGGATGTGGTTGATCTTCAGTGGTTGGGGCCCAGCTGCGCCTCCCGTTACTTTAGGTACCGAGCTGAATCGCCTGGCTCTGACTGTGCCCCCAGGCCGGGGGGAGAAGGCAGGTGCCGGGGCATACGGTGGTGCGGGCTCGGCTGCCCTTTGGCTCTCTCCAGCACCGTACTGGCGCTGCGGCTCCTGGCTGAGGCTCATCACCCAACTCTTGCTCCTTCGGTTAGGTAAGCACCTTAGCCAAGAGGAACACGGGCTTTAGAGGGGCTGAGCTCTCCTTTTTGTGACCAATGTGGCGGGTGGACAAGTGAGAGTTTGGGCCGGCTGAGTTGGAGTATACAGCATAGGGTCAAGACTGCCCTGGGGTTCATGTGGGGTGTGTTCACCACAGCAGGAATTTCTGAGATTTAGGAATTGTAGGTTGCCGTATTGGGTACCTAATCACCAGAAAAGGTGGAAATGGGCTATTTTCTGGATTTGCTGTTTCCTGGTTTTATAACCGTTTCTGGCCAGGTATTGTTGACTAGTTTCCACTTTGTCCTTCTGAGGTAGACACTTCTGTAGCCTTCAGCTCATCCTCAGACATCATCTTTTTGGTTGGTTTGTCCAGACCCAGAGAATGTCAGATATGACTGCTATTGCGTTACCGTCTGTTGCTGGCAGATTGGAGGAAGAGGGAATGAGTGTGGTGTGTGCGTGTATTGTATATTATGCAAGATGCACAGCACTTCACCCTTTTTTTTTCTCCTTTTTATTTACCTGGAATGCCTCCATAGTCATTCTTCTGTAGCAGAAAGAAAGAAAAAGCAAGGAGAGAAGCATTCCAAACAGCTGTCTGCACTGCTGCGTCACTCCCAGCATGTTCTCGCTGTGCCTCTGAGGCTTGGACCATCCCTAGATGCTGCTTTTTATCACGGGTGATCTCTGAGCCCACCTGCTTGCAGGTACCACCGTACTTCACCTTCAGTCCAGCACATCAACAGCTAGTTATTAAGGGAGTGGATCTATTGCTATCTAATTACCGACTTTGTGTTCTAATCAGGGCTCCTTAAAATCAACTTATTTTGTGCTTTGTGCATATATTGACATCTCGTGTACAGAAGGTGCTAGATATGCCTGCTGTCTATACCTTTGTTTGCACACACATGTGAATCCTCCACCCACGCTCCTCTTGGCACGTGTTGAACAACTGCTGTGCCCGAGCTGCCCCGGTGTGCTCACTGCTCACATCTGCGCTTGCTGGCACAGGATAGCCCCACGGGGCCTGTAACCCGCAGCTGGGTGTAGATGTACCTGACGGGCCCACACGTGCTTCCCCAAAAGTCTTTCCATGTTGTGAGGCAGATGCTGACGATCACAGGGGAGGAAGAGATGGAGTGGAAGTGTTGCAGGCTGAACTGTGCATATTTCTGGTATGTGAAGTGAAGAGCATCAATGGGACTGGTTTTCAGTTCAAACCAGCTTTCTTTGGGGCACTTTCAGAATGCCGGAGGAGTGGAGTCTGGGCTTCTCCCTCCCTTCCTCTGTCCCGATGTGATCAGCCGTGCAGGGTGATGAATCCGACTGAAGTATGCAGCACCAGGAGAACTCCCAAAGGTTTTCCCATCAGGTCTGTTGTGCCACCTTGAAAGGAAAGGGGGCTGAACACATACAAACAAGAAGCTTTAGAGCCAGGGTAGGATGCCGGGCTGTGGTAGGGTGCCAGCTGCACCCAGTAACAGGGGGATGTGTCTCTGAGACAGTCTTAGGTCAGTCCTGGTGGGATCTCTTTGGGGGGTGAAGGAGTTTCTCTGGAGACCTAGGAAAGGGATGGATGAATGTCAGCAAGCTGGAAAGGCTGGATGTGTTGGTGCTCTGTGGCTGGGGGGAAAGGGAGTGAGTTGGCACTAGCTGGAGGGGAGATGGCGATGGGGGTTGCTGTTGCTGGTGGTGCTTCCTCAGACTGGTTCTCTCCAACCCGCTTTTCTCCCAGGTTTGCCCTTCTGGCTGTAGGCTCTGTTCTCCTGTGGGTGTGCGTATCAGCCAGCCCTTGGGAAGCACAGGTGGGGAAGTGCACGTTGCCCGCCTGTGCCGGTAAGGTACCGCGTGCCCCGGGCTCTTCCTTCGGGCACGCGGGGGAAAAGGGCCGCATCACGAGCAGACTCCTCTGGCAGCACTGTGTTCTCCTCCTTTGCTGGAAACTTGGAATACTTCCTAAAAAGTCTCTTCTGGCAGGTTGTTGTTTGTGGCTTTGGAGAGACAGCCAGCCAACGTTCGGTTTGGCCCGTGCAGGGGCCCAGCAGCAGGAATGCGGCTGCCCGCAGTTCTCCTTCCATTCACCGCAGCGCCTCCGGCACCGGGGCAGCACCTGCTTGAACTCGTGTGTGATGTGCTGCAGCTGCAGCCGTGCATTTACGAGGGACCAGAAGCTGCAGAACATCTTTGGGAGAAGCCCATTAGTCCTTGGCATGCTCCTGCCTGCTGGGAATGGGAATAGGAGCAGCCCCATCAGCCTGTCCTCAGCAGTGGCCAGCACCAGGTGCCTGGGGAAGAGGGTGAGATTGGGAAGCATATGAGGCATCGGAGCTCTGTTCATAGTCCCTAACAGTACTTGTTGGGGTTTTTGGAGGGATCTTGTCTCTTCACTCTTTTAGCCTATACAAATTCTTGGCAGCTACAGCAGCTTAACTGTGCATCGTGTGAAAAGCCATTTCTTTTGAGGCTTTTTTGGCCTGCTATCTGCTGGTTTTGCTTGATGACCCCTAAATTTTTGGTGAAAGAAGCAGTGGGCAGGGCATGTTCATGCAGTGCTGCTCTTAACTTTGTGCACTTCTGTCTTAGTCCTTTGCTTCCAGGCTATGTTCCTTGTCCAGGAGCCATTACCTCACTGTCCCGGTCACCCTTTTCCATATCTTTCCCAGTCGTGCTGTGACCTGTCTGAGCTGAGGGAGCTGAACTGCACATGGTATTTAAGTTACTCTCCCTTTCCTGATCATCCCTAACACTTGCTTAGTGTTTTGCTGCTGTCAGTCACTGAGCTGTTCTCACACAGAGATCTAAATCAAAACCTCATTCCTAAGGGGCAATGGGTCAGAGCCCAGCATCGTACATGCGGTATCAGTTACTGCTGCTCATACGCAGCCAGGGCACGTTTGCCTGTATTTGATTTGACCTGTCCCTTCTTGCCCCTTTGCTCAGTCGCACGCTGTGTTAGGAGCCGTCTCCGTGGTCTGGCTCTTCTCCCCTGGCGCGCTTCCAGCCAGGCACCTTCCCGGTCTGCCGGGGGCTGATGGGCGCAGGCGCCTTCGGACCCTCCTGGGCGGCTGAGCCCCGGCCGGTCGCGCTGCAGGGGCGGACGGGATCCTCCCCACGTTCCCAGCCCTGGGCAGCAGCATCGCAGCGGGGTCGTGGGCCCAGCCGGGTCTTCGTGACGGGTTTTTGTGAAAGCTCTCGCTTGTCCCTAGCAGCACGGAGTGTTACCATGCAGTACCGGACTCGGGGAAGCTCTGAGTCTGAGAGGGGAATCGAAGGTGCGAGGGGCTCCGCCGCACGTCTCCCTGAGCGCCAGCCTGCAGCCTTGGTACCCCTGAGTGGCTGCAGGGCTGTGTGAGTAGAATCATAGAATCACTNAAGTATTCATGGCACAGGCGTGTGTGCGGAAGGGATGTCTGGGAGAACGGCTGCCACGGCTCCCGTCGTCGCTGAAGATTGGATGCACTGTCTTCATGCCGCTCTGTTTCCCATGCGTGCTTTTGCAAGGCCTGAGAAGGAGAGGCACGGTCACACGCATTGCCTCGGGTGTCCCTACACCACGGCTGTAGCAGGAGCTGGGACTGGGGGAACCTCCCCTTTATCCTGGGCAGTGGGAACGGCAGATTTTGGCGGTGAGCCATGCCGGTTTGTCTGGTGCAGCAGAGCAGCCTGAGCCCTTCCAGTGGCCCACGCGTGCTGGCCGGCAGCAACATGCCCTCGGGACAGGTCTTTGGCTGCAGTCCCGGCCCCTACCCTGCTGGGGCTTCCCCCTCGGAAGTTGGGGTACCTCAGGGCTGAAGAGATCTCAGCCCCCTGAGACAGAAAACTGTTGTAAGAAGTTGCTGGGGGTGCAGGCACTGGGATGCCGGGTGCAGTGACTTGTGCGTGATTCATCTGAGTTTTCCAGGTCAGACTTGGCTTTAGGGAAGATTTGACAGGCCCAGCGTCCTGAGACCCCTCCCTGAAGACTGCTTGTCAGGCTGCTAACGCCGGGGAGCTGCCGGGGCTCCGCGGGGCCAGGCTGTCTGAAATCCCGAGCAGTGCATGCCCGCTCCGCTTGGTCTGTGACGGCGTGGAAGGGGCACGGGGCTGGGTCCCTGGGGAATCCACCCGGCAGTGTGGAAATACTGCTGCTGCGAGCAGCCTAGGTGGGATTAATGTCCCAGGAGGTAGGGAAGGGAAAGGGGAAAAGATCAGCCGGTGCGGGGAGAGGAGGGGGCTAAGCATGGACAGCGGAAGGGAACCGCAGCAGCCGCCTTTCAGCTCTGGCCATCTGGGTCAGGGCCACCCTGCTCAAGCTTCGCATATCACGTTTTGAATGTACTTGCTGGGTACCAGATCCTGCGGCTCTGCTTAGGCTGAAAAGTCCTCATTAACATTTTGGGAATACGTTAATTCCCTTCCTTTCCTATTCCAACCTGCTGACTTTGATTGGCGCTATTTTTTACAATAAATGCTTAATTAAAGGCATAATGACTGTATAATGATTGTATTAAAAGCAAGATGATTATAAAAATCAGCTTAGCAGCTGGAGGCTGCAGGGCTGGAATAGCTCAGAGCAGAAATCAGAGCGGTGGTGCTGTGGAGGCTGTGCTCGCAAGTTGATTATATGCAGCATCTCTGTTGCCGTTGCACTCGCAGACACCCAGCCCATGGCCCCCTTGTTCTGAGCGCTGTACAGAGATTCACTGCAGAAATACCTTCTGCCTTAAGGAATTTCAGCCTCAACCAGCAGCAGGTGTGGGAAAGGCAGATGTGCCGTTTGCTGCCTACTACTGGGATTGCTGCAGATGAGGGGCAGAGCTCGTGAAGGAAGCTACAGAAGGTAATGCATTTCTGCATCGGCACCAGCTGCAGCCTCAGGTCTCTGCTGGGCTCCAAGTCCCACAGACAGGCCAGCCAAGGTCAAGGTCTGGGTCCTCATCTGCAGCGTGCACTGCGGTCCGCTCCAGCACAAGGAGCCTGAAGCTCTGGGCTAAGGCCACGGCTGACATGTTGCTCCTCGGGCACAGCAGCACTGTCCCCAGCCAGGGTGAGACATGCCCGTTTAGGGCCAGCCTGCTGAGAGCTCGCCAGGCCCCCCTCCGAGCCTCACTGCCTCCTGCTCGCAGCGCTGCTCCTCGCCGGGCCACCTCTGCGGGCGTGCAGGTGTGCTCCTTCTCTACCCAGTCACCAGCTCGCCCCTGCTCCTGCACATCTCGTCCCTGAGGAGTGGTGGGCAGTTGGGTGCATCAGCCAGCCTTTGTTTTGTGTCCTTAAAGCACTGATGAGCATGATACCAAACTTGAATAGAGGAGAAATGACCCAGAAGAGGGAGCGTGACAAACCCCTGCAGAGCCTGTGGCTTGTCTTCTGTTGGACCATGTGCTGTGCTGCAGGACTGTGCGGGGCCAAGGGCGGTGTGTTCTGGTCTTATTGCTTCTGTATGGGCTCCTGCCCTTCCCTTCTAATGCACTCAGGTGGATCCCATCTGCTCCTGGAGACTTTTCAGGTCCCCAGGCCTTGAGCTTAATTGTTTTTACCTGCCTGGATCTGAAGGTGCCAGGAAAGTTGCGATATAGTTGGTGACAGATGGTGCAGGCAAGGGTGGTCTGAGCTTTCTCTCTGCCGTGCCAGTTCCCTCTTTGTGCCCATTCTTCAGGTCATGTCCCCATTCATTCATAATGATCTCATTTCCTCCACTGCTATATTTGAGCTCTGTACCACCTCAGATCTCATTTGGACCCAGCTGTGCCTCAGTTCCTCTACAGTAGCTGGAGCCCCAAACTTAATAAGATACAGAAGAGACAATTTAGAAAGTGCCCATCACCCCAGACTGTTTCTTGTGCCGTGCCTGGGTCAGGGTAGTCTGTGTGAGAAGCTGAAGGTTGCAAGTTTAATAAAGCATAAACACTTAATATGATGTTCAAGGGCAGTTTTAAAAAAAGTTGCAAGCTATTTAATTGTGCACTGATGAAGCAATGGTAGCAATAGATGCTGAGAGAAGTCCTTTCTGTTTCTTTTTGTCCAGAGCTGTGTGCCTCTAAAATAGGCTACATCCATCAAAATGCAGGTTATGTGTTTGTAGCAGAAGATGTTCTAGTGATCCTCGGTGGGAAACACCGGGTCTCCGGCTGGAAGCGTTCAAACACAGGTCGTGCCTGTGGGCAGGAGCTGCGAGGAGGGACTGAACACTGTCACTCGGTCGTCACCAGCACCGCCTGCTTCGCCGCCGCGCAGGGGACGCTGCAAGTCTGCGGAGCTGCTCTGCTTGCAGGGTGCCCCTTCCACGGCCTCCGAGACAGAGGGAGGTGCAGAGCTGCCAGCACAAACCTGTGCCTGGACTGTCCAGTGTGAAAGGCTGTGGGGAACCAGTACGTGCAAACCTCTGCCAGACTTTCAGGTCGTGTTTGGTTTGTGTTCTTCTGAACTGGGCTTAACAGCTTGCTGGTCCCTTGCCTGCGCTGGTGGGCCTGAGCTCCTAGGAACAGGATGGGTGGTGGTATCTGCTCCTCAGGCACACAGCGTAGTCCCCAGCAAAGGCAGCGCTCCTCTTTTTACGGATAGAGCTGGTCCAAGCTTGCAGAAGAAACTCTTGCAGCAAGAACCCGGCACAACCTCACTGTCCTCAGCTTCAAGCCCAGCTGCATGTACTGCCAGGGCAGGTGGCTGCTGCAGCGTTACTCAGCTGATTCTTTGGACCACTGTAAAAATGAATTCTCCCCAGGATTCCTTCAGGAACAGTGAGGAAGCACACCCCACGCCCCTTCTTCTATTTCTAATACAGCAGTGAAGGTTTTCTGTCTTTTCATCCTTCTCTGTTTTAAAAATTGTTTAGATATAAAGTACCATGAGCGCAAATAGTAGGGTACCAAAAAAGTCAGGTCCATCATCTTGGCCTCTTCCTGTATAGGAAGCAGATCAAAATGCCCTGTCCTCAGAGTTAGCTTTAGTTTGGGGGTCTTTTTTGTCCCTTTCTCTTGAGATGATTTGCATTTTCTGCCTGACTTGGAAGTCTATGATCTGGCATGCTGAACTGCTGCCGAAGTTGCTTGGCTTTAACACCAGTTCTGCTGGCTTTGCTGTTCTGACGATGCCTCAAGAGCAGCCTTTCCTCAAGGGCCACGCACTTGATCAGGTAGTCACTCTGCTCGTTCAGTTCAACGTGGCAGGCTGCAGCCTGGACTTAGACCAGCACATGCCGCTGCAGTATTCACTTTTTCCATCCACTGATAACTATAAATCACACCAACAATTTCATGGGATCACTGGAGGCTGCAGTTTGAGCAAGCCAAGGTAAAGGTTGTAAGTTGTCAGGCATTGATACGCTACACTAAGACTTTCTGTCTAAAGGACTAAAACCATCTTAAAACCTGCTCTGGTGCGATGGTAGTTTCAACTCTTAAAATTCTTAGTGAGAAAATTCAAAAGGGGATTTTAGGTCTTTTCTGTATGGTCTGAATATTTGTACTCTTACTTACTATCTTAGCCCCTACTGTGATTCAAGGAAGGAGAAGTTTGAAGAGACAGGAATTCTTCAGTCTTTATTAATTTGTCTTCTTTATTTGAGGAGGAAACATCATTCTGCTGCAAGAGTAAACTTGCATAGTAGACTTTGAAGCTCTCCTTTAACTGATCATTTTCACTGATGCATTTTTGGCCAAGATCTCCATTAGCCACCAAGATTAATCTGTCTCTGGTCATAGAGAGCACCTGCAAACTCAACAGAGGTGAATAAGTGACTGGAGAGCCCACCGGCTGTCTTTCTACCTATGTGGAGAACTGATGTTTTCACGGCAGAATGTCTGAAGACTCTCCCCTTCTGAGCTAACACTTCCAGTGTTGGATTTCTTTCTGGAGTAATTTGTTTTAATATTCTAAAGAAAACATGTAAACTTTGAGTGAGAGACATCCATTTATTTTGTTTTGAGACTATTTTTTATTACCATGAAGGAATATAGGTAGGGGAGATAGCTGTGGCTGAAGGATGCCCAATGGCCCTCATGGCGGAGCAGTCGCACGAAGCCTCTTTGGGTGGGAATGACTGGAGGCTGTTGTAGGAAGCTTTGCGTGCACTTACGTCCTGGTGTAACCTAGTAGTGGCCCAGCTAACCAGGGGCAGGTGCTCCTGCATTTGAGCTGCTGAACTGTTGGTGTGGTAAGCTGCTCTGAACACCAAGTGTAGGACAGCCCCAGGGGAGGTGCTGAGGAAGAGTCTGGCTGTGGAAGGCAGGTTAGGCTGGGGCAAGACCTGGGCAGAAGTTCTCGCCCCAGTGGTAACTCTTCTGCAGCAGACTTCCTAAGGTCTACAGCAGGGAGAAGCGTGGAGTACTTTTGTTAGGGAGAATTATGCACATATGATAAGGCTGGGAGAGGGTCCAGTCTTAGGATATATGTAGAACTTTCCATCGGAGAGCAAAATGCTTTCCTTGACGAACCAAAATTGCACTTGAGTGTGCTTCTGTCATTGCACTGGAGTGTGCTGCTGCTCATGGGCAACGTGGGAATGGATCATTGTCCACACGTAGTTCTGTAGTGTGTTTTGAGGTCTGTGTCAATGCAGGTGTATTCGGTGGGATGGTGGATGCATCTTTGGAGTGAAAGACATCTATATCCATGCCTGACTGACAGGAGGACTTCATTTCCATGTTGCATGCAAACTCTGGCTTCCCATCTGTTGTCAATAAAGAGCAAGTGGTGTCTAGTGAAGGCTTGTTCGGTGTAACCAGGATCAAAAGCTTCCCCAGGGCATTTCACTGGAAGGTTATGAGGCTGGTGGACAAATGATTTTTTTCTGTTCATCTGGGGGCCCCATGTGAGTCTTTCCTATTTTCCCTAATTTCTTTAACTGCCAACTTGTCTCTCCCTTGGTTTTTATTAGTAAACCCAAGTGAAATCTGTTGCTGTGATGAAGGGACCCTGCAACATCTGCCAGATGGATTGTATGCAGTCAATTTATTAATTTGATGGGGCATTTAAAATCAGCTTTTATAACTGCCTTTTAATTTTATAACAAATAAAGCAGCTGTGCAGAGTGAAAAGTTGGGCTATTGTGGCATATACTGGGGGCTCACTGTCTCTAGAAATGCCTTAGTTTTACCGCTTGACCCATCAGGGATCTGTGAACTCCATCAGATAATGGGGTTTGAGAGCCCCCCAGTTCTGGGACTTAGGAAGACTGTAGCCTTGTGCTGGTACTAGAGACTGCACCTTCCCAGGTCTAACGTTCCCGAGACCTGTATGGCACAATAGGTGGGCTGCTTCTGGAGAGAGGGTACTGCTATGTTGGTTCACAAACGCTCCTGGGATTTGGGTATCGAGAGCGTGAGTAATTGTGCACTTGAGGGTGTGCAGCCTGTGCGTGCGTGTGTGTTCAGGCTTACTAGACGGTGTGCGTACCCTCGGGCGGTGGGCTCGGGTGTTGAAGTTCAGTGGGGAGTTAACAGGGCTCAGAGCAAAGGATTTGAAGCCATGTGAAGCTTTAGTGCTTGGCTTACTTCCAGTTTTGACTGTGTCTCAGTATAGACACAGGCAAATTAAGTGGAAAGGAGGAGAAACCTTTCCTAGTGTGGGAAAACAATAGGAAGACACTCAGAGCCGGACAACCTCTGCAACTAAGTGAAGGTCGCAGCACAATGCTGCTGCTCAGATGAGGGACTTGACCAAAGAAATGGGTCAGTTGCTGATGATTTTTCAGAGCTCAGCAACAGTAATTTACAGCTGACATTGAGCAAAACTGTGCTGCTTCCCTTTTTCTGGGTCCCGAGTATGGCAGCGGCTCAGAAGTGAAAAACTTGAAGGTGAGGAGTGTTGTTGAGCAGCCATGTCATCTCCGTGTTAGCCTCTCAAACAGATTTGGGTGCTCTGTATAATTGATTGTCCTGGATCTGGACTGGTTGCGCAAGTCGAGGCAATGTTTGCTTGTTTGCTGGGAAATTATTTTGGAATAAAACTGCCTAGAGACTTGTATACGACAGAAGCACCCATTTACTCTTGACCTGATCTGGGAGTACAGATGTAGTATGTAGTGATGTGATGTGTATCTCGTCTTGGAGTGAGGTCAGGGTACCTGTTCAACTTCTTTTCATTTTGTAGCCTTCTGGAGTTTTCTTTGCTTGTAACACATCTTCCAGGGACCAACTCTGCTGGGGTGGGGCTGGATATAGACTGGAACAAGATCTTAGCAATGCAGGCAAGTTTACAGCTTCAGCCACGCTTGGGCAGCTGCATATTGTAGCTCCACTGGAACTGCAAGTGATCCTGCATGCCTGGGGGTTTAGGAAGCCCTGAAGTCCTGTGGCATACGGACAGCAATAGTGCTATTAGCACGAGGGTCCCCGGGGATCATCGTGGATTACCGAGCACTGCAGATATGCCACGTGGAGTCGTGTGTCAGGTTTGAGAGAGACACAGAACACTGCGACAGCCTTTCTACCTCACCGTTGAGGGCATCTGCCGTGGTCAGGGTGGCTTCAGGATGTCCTTCCCATCAGAGCGGTCAGGGAAGGACTCTGAAACTTGGCTCTGATGCCCCTCTCTGGGCATCGGCGCCCGTCTTAGTGCTGCCTGTCGCAGAGGTGTGGTGAGACGCCTCTGGGCTTCTGAGGTGATCACGAGGTTCGAAAGGCTCTGGATTCAGATTCTGTATCTGTCCCCCAAATGGCTTCCTGATAGTCATTTAATAGATAAAACAAGCGGAATGGCTTTGTCCCTTGTTTGTAGCTCAGTACGTAAGATGTGAATTACGATGTTTTTCTGCCCCTCAGAGAGCTGAAACTAAATTAACTTGTTATCCAGCAATTTGACCGTGACAGCTCCCAAGGACGCAGAAAACCCACAAACGTGGCCGTGGGATCCAGGTGCAGTGCCTGAGCCAGGCTGACGGGGGGCTGCAGGGGGTCGGAACCGAAGGGAACGCAGCGGGGTCCTGGGTCTTGCAGTCCCCGGGTCAGCGAAGGAAAGGGGAAGCCTGAACGGTGCCGGAGAGGCCTGGAGAGAGCCGTGATAAGCAGGTTTGTGCTGGAGCATTAGGGAGGGCACAGGGAGTACCAGGACTGTCCTCAAACGCTGCCTGCACGCTTGGCAGAGGAACGCTGGAGAGAGCGAGGCCCCTCTGGGCGCTGCGAGGAGTCGGGATTTGACGACAGCATTAGAGCAAGTGGGAAACCGTGGCGGTGAGTGAAGCACAAGGGACCTCGGCAGAGTTCAGTGTGGGAGTCCGAAGGGAAGATGAGCAGAGCTTCGGGTAAGGATTGATGTGAGGAAGCCTGTGAAAAACGAAATTAAGGGTGTTACACACTGGGAAGCAGGGCCTGCAGAGTTTTCCTCGTGGCCCTCTAAGTCGCTCTCTGTCTTCATGCATTAACTTGTCCGCAGCACAGCAGAATCTGAACTGGAAGTGATGTTTGCAATACTGCAATAGCTGCTTTGGAATAGCCGGGGTCCTTTCAGCTTCTCCCCTCGTCAGGGACTTCGCAGCGCTGTGAGTGAGGACAGCGGTCACGTGTGCTTGGCTGTGAAATCGCTTGTTTGTTTGATTTTAATGTCCTGGAATAGATGATGGGTGCAATGTATTATGAACTTCGGAGTCTGTTATTAGCTCAGGGGTGACAGACGGAAAGAGTGCGAATGGGACCTCCCGATGCGAGAGCTGGCTGGTACGTGGAATTGGTCAGCAACTCTGTTACACACCTGTCTTGCATCTTCATCTGGGAACAGAGGGCATCAATTGATGGGTGTGTTGGAGAAAACTACTGTGGCAGCAGTGTTGGAAGTGTAGAGGCTCCCGGGTGTGCTTGTGTCTCTGGGAGCTGCCGGGTGCGCTGCCTGCCGGGGGGAGACCTCCCCGCGCGGCTCCTGGTGACTCCACGCGTAGCCCTTGGGGAAGCCTTTCTAGGGCACGTTCCCTGCAGCACAGGTGGGTCCTAGTCCTCCAGCTCTCATCTCAACTTGTAGTAACGGCTCTAGGCAGGACTAACAACCAAAACATTTCTTAAAAGGTACCACCGACCCCAAAAGGGTCTGTAGGCAGCCCGGGTCCAAGCTGAGTCTGTGCAGATGCAGGTGGCTGGGTCATGCAGCTTCTCAAGCGGGACTTGGAATCGGAGCTGGGCTGGGCTCCAGGCGCGGTGCCGTCCTCGGGACTCACCACAGAGAAGGGAGGAGGAGGACTATCGTGGTGCATCCCTTTTGTGGGAAAACCTCTGATGCTGAGGAGAGATCCTGCCTTCCTCAGAGCGAGATGGGGACCATGCCTCACCAGCAAGCGCTGCGGGAACTGGGCCAGTGCATCCCCAGCACATGCCGGAGGGATCTCTGTGCTCATAGAGCGGGAGGGGGGAATTGTCTTGTGAGACAGACTAGAGGAAGAAGATTCTGCTTGAGCAGTGAGTGAGATGAGGGTTGGCCTGAGCCCAGCCTCGTGAATAAATGAGCAGCTTGGGTCCTAGGAGTGACATTGCTAATAGGGAGGAAACAATAACAAAGAGAAGCAAGTCTATATCTGAGAGAATGTGTAAGAAGGCAACTTCTGGGATTACTCTGGAAAGGAGCAATCGCATATCAGTGTGTAGGGGTCTCAGGAAAGGGAAAACCCGTGGCTGCTAGGGATTGTTTTTTTCTTTCTTTTTTTTCCTTTTCTTTTGGTCTTGGAACCTGTGAAGCAAAGGAAAATGGGAGCTTCAAGAGGAACAGAGGTGGTAGGAACAAAGTAAAGAGTTTCGCAGTCCCAGCCGCCTGTGATGTTGCTAGCCCATGTGAAAGGCATATCGTGGTAGCATCTAGAGTCCTGTCGGGTTGGAGACCCGCTTTGTGCTGTGCAACGGAGAAGAGGCAGGACCAGAGCCTGGACCTGCAGGTTGTACAGTCAAACAGTAGAACAGCTGGCAATGCGAATATGGGGTGCAAAGAGGTGGTATTAAAGAGCTGATGCTGCTGAGCTGGTTCTATACATAGGCTTTAAGGGTTAAATGGGATAGAAGTGGATGGAAGGAACACAGGGGAAAAAATGTAGTCTTTGGTCAAGAGAACTGCCTTGTCATTTGCACCTGGCTGGGGTCCATAAGCATCACTTCAGTAGGGAAGTTTCCACAAGATCTGAAGGATACTACGGTGGATCTAGGGAGAAGTTTGCAGGTACAGTAGGAGGCAGCATAAAATGATCTGAAAGGCATGTTTGGAGATGAGTAAGGGCTGCGAATGGGGTGGGGGAAAATAGGGTCAGGTCCGTGGTAGAACAGCGGTGGAAGGTGGATTGGTGCCTCAAAGGGGAAGGTAGGAATGTCTGCATTTGGTATGAGAGTGGAGAGGGAGCCAGCGAGAGAACCCTCAGGAGTGGTTGAGAGAAAGCCAAGGTTATTTCAGCAGCTGCTGCGGGCTTTTCCTCCAGGGTCCTGCAGCAGCAGGTTAAAGGATCCTTGCAGGCAAACCCAACTCGAGAACGTGGCAGTCACTTGGGCTACTTTGTGCAGGCCGTGGATCAAGCAGCAGCATAGCACAACACTGGGAAACGGCAGTGGGACTTGACTGGCTCGGGTCTGGGATCCAGGGTTGATTAGCTATGACTTCCTTCATTAACGAAATTTTTTCCCAGTATGTCTTGTTTGTTAACTTCTTCAAAGTGTATTTAAGCATTTCATGTGCGCATCCCAACATGACTCGGTATATGCCTCATTACCATGTTTATAGCTATTCAAATTACCAGTGACCTTCAGAGCTGATGGTTGTGTGTATGAGTCGCCCAGCTTGCATCAATGATTTGTAGGCCTCAGTAGACCATTTATTTCTCTTCTCCTGTCAGCGTCGGCTTTTTCTTGACCGCTGTGGTATTGCCCACTCGCTCCAGGGCCCCCATGGGAGAGGAGATCTGTCACAGCTGAGTTGGGCTCACAGGGAGTTCTGAGCCTAGCACTGAAGGAGAAGGGCCTGACTTTGCAGAAGAAAATGAAACAGGCTTTTGGAGCAGCTTGACTGCTGAGAGGTGGCATCCACGAGTCAAGTCAGGCCCTGCTGAAGTCCAGCTGAATCCACGCTGCTGCTTTGAGCCATGTCCTTTCGGTGTGCCAGGCATGAATTGCTGTAACTTCAGAGCTCCTTGGCACCCATCTGCTCCTCTCCCTCCCAGCCCAATGCTCGTGTTCTCTGTACCTCATATCTGAAGAAGTTGCATGTTTATACAGCAAGAAAAGTTTGAATGAGCTGACCGAGGCTGAGCTACCTACCTTCTTCACCTTAGCCTTCACTGATAAGACCAGGCTTCAGTAATCCCAGGTCCCTGAGACCAAAGGGATAGTCCATGGCAAGGTAGGCATACCCTCAGCGGAGGAGGATCAAGTTAGGGAACATCCAAACAAACTGGACATGCGGTCCATGGGGCCTGATGAGATGCACCGCTGAGTGCTGAGGCTGATGGCTTTGCCAGGCCACTCTTCATCATCTTGGAAAGGTCATGGTGGTCAGGAGAGGTTCCTGATGACTGGAAGAAAGCAAATGTCACTCCGGTTTTTAGGAAGAGCAAGGCAAAGGGTGTGGGGAACTTGATGCTGGTCAGTCTTGATCCCTGGGAAGGTGATGGAGCAACTACCTCTGGAGGCCATTTCCAAACACATGAAGGGCAAGATGGTGATTGGGAGTGGCCAGCCTGGATTTGTGAAGAGGAGATCCTGCTTAACTAAGCTGATCGCCTTCTACAGTGAGGTGACTAGCTTGTTGGATGAGGGGAGAGCAGTGGATGTTTTTTATCTTGATTTGAGCAAGGTTTTTATGTTGTCTCATGTAACATCCTCAGAGACAAACTGGTGAAATATGGACAGGTTTAACTTTTCCTTTCATTAGAATAGACTTAGTTTGCTGTCACCTTAAAATCTGTGTTCAGCTTGATGCCTGGCCGGCTGAAACTTCAGTCCTTCCAATCCTCAGGAAGTAGCAAATCTTAAAAAGGAGTACTATGTGATTGAAGAGCCAAGCATAACAATACAAGAACAGAAGGCTCTGGGGAGCTGGATGAGCTTTTTTCCACAAAGGGCTGGTTTGGAAGTTAGAAATACAAAGTACTAGAAAAGGGAAATTTTCCATTGGGAAGTGTTAGCAGAGCTGCTAAAGCATGGACGAGAGCAATGGGAAATAAGGTAAGGGATTTGGGTCTGTTCCAAATTGTGACAACATCATAACCTTTGGAGAGCAGCAGCATTTGCATCTCAAGAAAAGATCTAGAGAAGAGACTGAAATGAGTCTGCTGTTTGGCTTGTAAATCAGGCTTGCTTGTTTGTTTTTCCCTTGCTTCCTATAGGACTAATGCCTAGATACAGGCAATCGTGAAGTTCCTCTTCTTTGGGGAATTTGCTTTGGCTGGCAGGGAGCAGTGCTTAATTATTAATAACTCTGGTGTTTGGATTTAGCTATGACTGACATGTGGGCATTATGGTGATGGGTGCAGGGGTAAATCTGGTAGTGTTAGGAGGTCTGTGAAGTGTTAGGAGGGAGCTGAACTGGAATGGTAGCAGCACATGGTAGAGTGTGGATGTGTCTGTGCTTCTGCCAGTCGGGATATCAAATACCATAGCAATTCAGGTGTTTATTTGTTAACTAATTAAAAAAAACAAACCAAAACAAAAAAAGAGTTGTCCACTCAGTTACCAGCAACAGAAATCCCAGCCTGGCAGTAGGACCGTGGTCCATGTCGGGGGTAAGGCGTGCTGCCATGTGCGTAATTGCACGCTCTTCTTTCCTGAGCTGAAGGTCCCCTAAATCTGCCAACTGGGAGTTAAGCCTTGTTGTATTCCCTCCACTGGCACTTGTCTGCCTTCCCTGGGAAGGACGGCTTTCCCTTCCAGCCCTGCGCATCGCTCGGGGTGGGTGGTGAGCACCCGTGAGCAGCAGGAGCCAGTTCCACAGAGGTTTTGCCCCGACCGACATACCAAGAGCACAGGGACTTCTGCGTGGTCGGGGCTGCTGATATTTTGGATCAAGACAGGAAAAGAGGAAAGAAACAGTCTTCCTTTGACTTGGAAGGCACCACTGCCCTAACGAAGAGAGATAATTAGAGTGATTTGTGTAGAGATTACCAGCTGGGGCAGAAAGCGGTGCAGCTAACACGCATGAAGGCTGAATGCCGCAGGAGGTGCAGGGAGGGACCCCGGGGGGGGTGGAGGACAGCAGGATGACACGGCGGTGACAGGCAGCAGTGTGGTCATTGGAGCACAGTGCTCCTGCCTCCCCCTGCCTCCCCGCGCTGCGGTGAAGCAGAGACGTCCAGGGGAGAGGAGTCGAGCGTGCCAGCCTCCATGGCCCCTTACGGCCTTCAGGACAGATGCCTCACCGGGTTTCAGCTGTAGGTGGAAGTGTCTTCGTGGGAAGGTAATCTGAGAGGATGGCTTTTTGGGACTGGGGCATCTTTGTGCACTCGGCAGAGTGCCCAGCCCGTTCTGAGCTGATGGGTAGAAAAGCGAGGAGCAATGGGATACTGGGAATTGTGCAGAATCCTTGTGCTGTGGAGAAGATGAGCAGTACTGCTGCTTGTGTGACACCATGCACAGCCACAGGATACTTGCATAGTGGTACAAATTTCATATCATCAAAGAGTTTATCTCGAGAGCTATTCCTACTGAGGATTGAAGATCCGGTTGTGGGGACCGTGTCGTACCAGTGGTCTCATTTGCTTGGTGGTTTCTTGCATCTAGAGCAATAACTGCTGATCAGCTCTGTTCATTCTGCCTGGTTGCAGTGCCGCCTTAGGAGAACGGGACAGAAGGTTTCCCTGTGCTTGCTGGTTGCCTCGTCACTCATCCTGTTGCCAAAGGGCCTTTTCAGTAATCAGCCACAGGAGATTCCTCATCTTTTATGGGGCCTGCCTGATGGTTGGAGGGAGCATCTGGCAGCCTCCAAGGTCACTGCCTTTGGGCTGGGTCAGGTCCCGACACTTGTCTGCAAGCCTGCGGTCTCTACCTCTGGGAGAAGCAGCTCTCTCTAACTGCCACATCCACCTGAGTACGTTTCGGATCATAGGCAAGCTCAAAATGAAGATGAAGTTTCTGCTATCAAAGCCACAAGGTTAAGTTATGATTCCAAAGTTGGAGAAACAGCCATAGGAAAAAAGCATAAGATAAGATCATGCAAGTTTAAAATAGATCCAACGTCAACCTTTTACTTCACTTGTTGTCCAGGGATTTGTTGAGGAGCTTAAGAATCCAGTTTACTGTCCCCTTTTTGTATGAGGGAGTTTTATAACAGCTCCTGAAGTTTCAAAGCAAATCCCAAGAAACCCCACGTCTCTCTGCTAATCAAGGGGATATCTTGTTGTGGTGGGCTTGTTTCTAAGAACGTGTTATTCAGATAATGCTGAGGGAATACTTTTGAGATCATTTGAGATTTCATTGTGACAGCAGGGACCCCAGGATGCTCACTCTTCTGTTTATTTTTTTGTCTGAATGAATTCGTTTGTGAAATGAATTGCCATTATGAATGTTTTCCAAAGGATGTATCAAAAGCTTATCACTTTTGGGTGATGTGCAGCAGTTTCTCTTGATCTATAGCATTTTATAGACTACGTCTAACACATTAATTCACAACCTGTTCCAGAGACCACTGGGTTACAAAGAGTTAGGAAAGCATTGTGAGCCACGGTAACCTGAAAACATATGTAACTGCTCTCCTTTTCCACTTTCTTGGATCAGGATGGTGCAATTAATTGGCCTTGTAAGTGCTTGAATTCAAGTGAGAGGCGCACATCAGCCATTTTCTGGATAAAATAGGGGTAGTATCTGGGCACTCTGGATATAGCGTATAGATGGGGAACACCCAGAAAGATTGGTAACGATTCTCACCTCCCTTTTTTCTCTCTTGCATTGTGCACATTTTTGTTCTCTTAGGTGCTCTGGGAATGGCAATCGTTTTCTCTGTGGCCATATGAAATGTGATGGTCACATCTGGTGCATTTTTAGGTGTCCTGAAACAATCCAGATCTTCCTTGCAGAGCCTGCTAGCATAAGTTGTGGGGGATCCAGTTGTAGGGAACTAGGAGATGACAGCTGCCATCAAACATAAATTTGCCGGCAAAGGTTTTCGTAGCAGAAATCTCAAACTGTTTTGTGACCTCAGACTGTGCTGGCTAGTCTGCTTTGGACCACAGTTCATTCTTCAGGTGTGATAAGCAGTGCTGGTTTTGTCCGTAGCTCTTCAGTAGTTGTACCCTGGCTACCTGAAAGCCATCCTTTTCAGCGGGCAGTTGGTGGAGTTCAAGCCGATAGTTCCCTGGTGTAATGAGGACACTCCTGATGCCATTCTCTGTTAAAATCTCCTTGACTCTGAATTCATTTAATCTTCAGAGCACATTTCAAGACTTCCTTTCTGTTTCTCTAAGCTTTGAGCAAGTGAAAACAAGGCTTAATGGGTTGAGAGAATTTTGCTGTGACAGTGAAGTACCTTCCTGTTTGCTGTGCCGTTTAGAGTGAAACAGCTCTTGGTTTTTGAGCACGGGCCGGTCAGGACACCCCAGTTCTCAGGGTGGCTTGTATTGTCGCCTTGGCCAATTTCTTTTCCTCTCCCCATCTCGGATTCCTTATGGGGCTGTGGTTTCCCTGTTGCTCTGAGGATGTCAGAAGTTGCGGTAGGTAGCGTGTTTCCAGGAAGTGGTTTTATCAAAGCCCATGTTGTGTCTGGGTCCCACATCAGCAATCCTTGTTACAAAGGCAGGTCCTACCAGTTCGCTGTTTAATTTTCGCAGCACATGGCTGCATGAAGGTCGTTGTCTACACTGTCTCTCTTCTGGACATGGGTGAAAGAAGCTTTTGAAGGCTTCTTGAGGTGCTTTCTTCCTCCAGACCACTCCTGACCCCAGACAGATTTTCTGTGCTCTGCCCTTTCGTGTTTCTGCTGCGTTAACACTATACGATGGTCATTCTGGCCTTCCCTTCTTCTGGGAGTCCTGCTCATTCTCACGTACCTGTTTGTTTCTTCCCACCGTAATGAGTATTGGCGAAGGTGGCTTTTGGGAAGGAACTGTGAAAGGAAGGACTGGCTGGTTCCCGGCAGAATGTGTCGAGGAGGTGCAGATGCGACAGTATGATCCACGGCAAGGTAAGCTGTTTTCTTGGATCTGAGTGTCTCTCAGCAGACCCACTGAACAGCCCTGGAAATTCAGAAGTATTCATTTTAAATGTCTAGCAATCTGTGAGTTTGCCCATTCTTTGCAATGGGCAATGAATGCATCTGAAGAATTGTATTGCTCAAGGCGTTAGTTTACGTTATTGAGTGCATTAGCATCCAGTAATAGGCACGCTGATCCATGGTAAGAGTGTGGTACTGTCATGAGGACAGCAGTCATCGGTCCCTTTTGCGGAGATTGCTGCAGTAGCGGGGTCTTCTGCAGGCAACAGTGGGTGATGGAGCAAGAGTGTGACTGTTGGTCTGAACCTCCAACCCCACATTGCGTTGTTGGAGACTTCAAAAGAAAGCAGTAGATGGATCCTGAGTAATTTACATGTGTTTGTTCTAGTCCAATAGAAAATATTAAAAATGGCTGTGACTCAGCCCTAGCGCCAGCCACCACCCAACAGGTATTTGCTGTTCCTGGAGGACCGCGGTGTCAGGAGGGGCTGCAGATTGCATGTGCCAAACAGTACGGTGTTCGTGGAGGTCACCGTGACTTAAGGGGTTTCTTGCTGTGGTGGGGTGTATCAGCACAGCTCGCCCCCCGTCACTGACAGCTGCCGGGCAGCGCTCCTCTCCGGGCCGGAGGGCTGGGTGGGAAACGCTGCTGGCAAGCCTGGACTAGTCCCGGTGTAAAGCAACTGAAGAGAACGTCTGGATGGGTTTTTGTTTTTTCAATGTATTACTTAGGAGATGGGAGAAGTGGTCCTGATGTGACAGATTCAGGAAAGTTCTCTTTGCCTATTAAATGAGCTTTAAAATTCACACAGCTGGATTCTCAAAAATGAGAGTTAAACCTTGATTGTGAAGTTGGAAACAAAGTTGTAGAACAGAGAAGAAAATCAGTAAAATATCGTTCTCTGTTTTGCACAACAACTAGTTTTAATTAGTTTCTGGAAGCCTGAACCTACTTATAAGGTATTTTCTTTGCTCTAATCTCAGTCTTTCCTGAGGGTTTTAAATGCATATGTTCGCACCCTCAGGCATCTCCTTACCAGGATACTGGGATTCCGTAAGTGAGCCATAACTCTGTGTGTGCTGTGACCAGTATGTGGCAGGTCGCGTGTCCTCGGGGACAGTTGCACGTCAGCCCCTGTGGATAAAGCATTAGGTGCCTTTGGGACCTGGTCTGTGGCCGTGGAGGCTGTAGTGGGAGTGGAACTCCACCGGTAGCACTACGAACCTGCACGCTGCAGGGTCTAATCAGCAAAGCTTCCCCCCTGCTTCTGATTTGGTTCAGCTGTTAGCTCTCCAGTCTGCAGCTCCAGCTTGTGTTCCCAATGCTCATTCATATTCTTAAAATTATCTTTGCTGTGCTGCTGCTTCCTGCACTGGCCGCCCCTGCTCTGCGCTCTCCTGGCCAGGGAAGCTGCTGGCAGCGCGGTGTTGTGAACTCAGCCGTGCTCTGGGCCCGTTAGAAGTGAAGCAGATGTGTTTCTGTGGCGCTGATGGGAAACGCGTGACGACAGTGAGGACTTGAACGGGATATTCCTCCTTTTTCAGGGGTGATTACGGCTGATGAATTGAGACTTCCACTGAGGAGGTTCCACCTTCTGCCCTCTCGTGCTGCTTTGGAGCTCTACTCTGGAGCCATTTCAGCGTGCTGGGGCTGTTTGCCCCGTCCTTTTGTGATGTTGAATCAAAAAGAGAGTAGACTAATCGATGTGGTTTATAAGCCTTTCCTGCATCTAGGAGTTCATGTTTGCTGGGTGCTTTCTTGGAGAATGTTATGTGTTTGGGTTAAATTGAAATTGTGTAGTGAAATGTGAAAAACAGATGGTGTTTAGACACTAAAGTTGGAGCAGAGGTATGAGCATTTTCCTCCAGTTGTCCATACTGTTTAGTTGTTGGCATGTTGCCCAGCATGGTTTTGGCTTTTGCTGACTTCTACTTTTCCAGACAAAGCTTGGGCACAGTTTTCAGGTACAGATTGTTTGCAGAAGGTAGTTTGAATAAGGCCATGATGTTTGTGCACAGAAGAAACTTTAGTTGCACGGACATGATGTTGCTCTGCCACTTCTCATCAAGATCAAAGAAAGAGAAGTGTCTATCTTAGGAGTTTAAGTATAGCCTAACAGCTGATTGGGCTGTGCACTGTTTTGGCCTGAATGTACTTTGCTGGGGAACAAAGCCACATCAGACTTGCAGACATCTCCAACTGTGTTTATTGATTGAGGAAAGTAGCAGGGTTGTGTGAAGGATACCTGACTAGACTTTTGTTGGAACAGATTGAAGATGACTGTGACAAGGATGAGAGCAGCTCAGGAAATTCATTGTGATCTTCATTGAAATTCAGAGAGAGCAACTGTCAGGATTGACATTTTGGAGATGGTATTAGGATGTTCCTTTAACCTGCATGTATTTTCATGCTTTGAAGGAAAAGGCCATGAGCTGCATATTGATCTACCTAAATGAGCCAAGTTTTTCTCCAAGGGTGCCTCTGGGTCAGCACTTCCCGCCCAGGTCCCAGGTTGTAGACGCTGCAGTGCTTGTTGACTCTGAAGGAAGATGTCCTATTACCCACCTCTGTTACATGGCCCAAGGCAGAAACTTAGGTTTCTCACTTCCCAGTGAGGGTCTCCTTAGATACCTCCTGTCTGTGGAACTGAAATCCTTTGGGGCCTAAACAGAGTTTCTTTGGTAAATAACTCAAACTTTCTGTAAGTTCTAAATGTATTTCTTATGGCCCTACTGAGTTGGAGATCTCTGCTTTTGCCCGTCTTCCCATAGGGATGATCTTTCTTGTATCATCCTGACATACCGAGAGGAGATTCAAGTTCTAGTTATCAAACCCATCACTTTGTTACACACTTTTATTCCTGTCTGCACCTCCTCTAACACCATACCCTATATTCTAATTAAAGTGGTGTGACATTTCTATTGGATTCAGGGAATTAATATTTTTGTGCCTTCCATGTGGTTGAAACAGGCCTTGTCTTACTGCCAATCAGGTGGTCCTCACAGCTGTTGGTAGCCCAAGATCTGTGGGTGTAAGAACCTGCATGCAAACACGGGCTAGTCAAATCTCCCTGTCTCTGGATCCGTTGTGAGATGATGGCATGTAGACCTGCCTTTGGGCAATGGGAGTGCCTCCCCTCAGGTCTCAATCGGCATCGTGTGATTCTGCACAAGAATGTCTTTGTCTCCCTGAGTGGGGGCACTGGTGGAGCTTGGGGCCGGAGGGACTGCGCTCCCACTCCTGCTTGTCGAGCGGCCACTTGGAGCTTCATTCACGCTTGCAGAGATGCTGCAGAGTGTCACCAGGGGAGGTGACAGGTACCACGGGTGTGCAGCGCGCGTGCAAGTACCTGAGAGACTGCAGATCTATCTCCAAGTGATGTAGGAAGATGCTCTTTCATGGTGTGAATGCACGTAGGGCTCTGACTAAAATGAAACAGAAAAAGAGGTTGTTTGTCAGTAACTGTTTTTCAGCATGTCCACATGTATGTCTACCTCCCATTCTCCTACCTCTCCTCCTCAGCGCGTCCCCAAGGACCACGTAGCTCAGGGTTTAGAGAGCACCAGGTCACTGAGCATGAGCTGCCTGATGTGCATCATCCACGAGGGAAGGAGGCACGTGCTCCTGTGGCTTCTGCTGGAGCTGAAGCCCTTTGCCTGCAGTGGTGATGCCCCAGGCACACGCGAGCGGTGGTTCCCGGTGCTGGTAAGTCACCTGCTCTTCAGCCACTGAAAGCATCGAGAGAAGGAGCGCTCGGTGAAAAGACCCTACCCAAACATCTGGTCCCTCAGAAATCAAAGTGGCTTTAAACCAAGAAATGAGGGGAGCTGATTCGGATAGGCTGCTATCTGCATTGCTAGTTTTAGTACAAGAGGAGGAAAATCAGGTAGACTTGACATATCTTTGCCTAAAGGAACACAAGAGAGGAGGCGAGTAGACAGGTGGAAGCAACAGCAAAGCAGGCAGACTGCTCTGAGAAGAGGCTGTCTTCTCTGCCGGTGGAATTAATGGTGGTAAGATAAGGCTGAGGTATTTGGAATACAAATGCCAGCTCATGAGTGTGGAGGGGAAGAAGCTGAGCCAAGTGGTTTGGTCAGTACAACAGCTGTTATGGGTGAGAACAGGCCGGAGCAACACATGTGTGCTTTAAGGAAAGGTAGACGTAATGATAAAGCTAAGGGTAGGAGGTGTGTGAGATACATGGACTGTGCAGAAACAAAGATAGGTCAAAAACATATACCTTTACATTGCTTTGGAAAATGGTGGCGTAAGATATCCTGGTAATAAGGATAGAATCTAGATTTTTGTATTTGATAAAGAAGAAAAACGTAGTGAAGTAAATGGAATTGACTATCTTCAGTGAGTTAAAATAGAGGTGGAATTTTGAGTGAATGTTTTAAGTCAAAGGTACAAAAACCTGCCCTAACATGTATTCCTGGCAAAAGAGAAATCTTGCAAGTAGGGAATCCAAATGTGATTGTCCCTAGGCCTCTAGGAATAAGCAAAGCTCTAAAGAACAAAGACCTGAGATTCATCTGCAAAAAAAATCTGTATCAGGGGATCTGAAATCATAAATGTAAGATGCAACTTGCCAAAAACTCAGGTGAGCTAGACCTTGAGAATGTTAAGAGGAGTAATAGTAGATTCTTCAGCCGTACAAATAAAAGAGTAAGGAAGTGGATGTAGAGCTATTAAGCAACAAGAATGAGATAGGATCAAAGCTAATTAGATAAAGGTCCAAATCTACCAGAAGAGTTCCCTGTCAAAACGGGCACGATGTCGGATGCACAGGCTACGGTGGGACTGATACTGCCAGCTGGGGAGAACGATGTCAGGGCCCTGAGGGCACTAATATGTCTTAATGTCCCTGACCAGCTTCACCTGAGGTCTCCTCCTACAGCACTGGTCCCAGGAGGTCTATTTAAGCTCAGACTGTGGCTTTCAATCCCTGCTTGAACTATGTTGGAGGAGTCCTGGTCTCCAGCTTAGTCATAGTCATGTCCATGGCTGGCCGTGGACCCTCTTAGTCCAGACCCTGACCCATGGACTGATTTTCCAGCTTGACCTCAGACCTGCCTCATGCCTGTGGACCTGTGCAGTGATCGTTAGACTTGGCGTTAACCCTGATCTGCAGATTGGCTTGCCTTGAGACCTGCCCCGTCGCTGTGCTACTGCCGTATGAGCTGGACTCCTGGTGGGACCTGGGTCTGTCCTGCTGGCCTTGCTGGAGTCGCGGTCAGCGAGGCCCCTGCCGTGCTGGCTGTGGGTGTCCTGGGCTCCTGGCCCACCTCCCTCTGGGGGCAGCCCTGCCCTTGCAGCCCCCACAAACAAATGACACCAGCATTCTGAAAAAGTAATAGGGAAAATTACTGGCACTTTAGCAAAGATTTCAATGAGGTAACAGTGAACCCTGTGTGTGTGAGTGTTCTGGGCAGCCCCAGTTAAGGTGCTCCAAGGTCACTAGTACAAAAGTGTTTAAAACAGATTTTGAAGGAAGAGAGATGGGGGAAGATNACCCTACCCAAACATCTGGTCCCTCAGAAATCAAAGTGGCTTTAAACCAAGAAATGAGGGGAGCTGATTCGGATAGGCTGCTATCTGCATTGCTAGTTTTAGTACAAGAGGAGGAAAATCAGGTAGACTTGACATATCTTTGCCTAAAGGAACACAAGAGAGGAGGCGAGTAGACAGGTGGAAGCAACAGCAAAGCAGGCAGACTGCTCTGAGAAGAGGCTGTCTTCTCTGCCGGTGGAATTAATGGTGGTAAGATAAGGCTGAGGTATTTGGAATACAAATGCCAGCTCATGAGTGTGGAGGGGAAGAAGCTGAGCCAAGTGGTTTGGTCAGTACAACAGCTGTTATGGGTGAGAACAGGCCGGAGCAACACATGTGTGCTTTAAGGAAAGGTAGACGTAATGATAAAGCTAAGGGTAGGAGGTGTGTGAGATACATGGACTGTGCAGAAACAAAGATAGGTCAAAAACATATACCTTTACATTGCTTTGGAAAATGGTGGCGTAAGATATCCTGGTAATAAGGATAGAATCTAGATTTTTGTATTTGATAAAGAAGAAAAACGTAGTGAAGTAAATGGAATTGACTATCTTCAGTGAGTTAAAATAGAGGTGGAATTTTGAGTGAATGTTTTAAGTCAAAGGTACAAAAACCTGCCCTAACATGTATTCCTGGCAAAAGAGAAATCTTGCAAGTAGGGAATCCAAATGTGATTGTCCCTAGGCCTCTAGGAATAAGCAAAGCTCTAAAGAACAAAGACCTGAGATTCATCTGCAAAAAAAATCTGTATCAGGGGATCTGAAATCATAAATGTAAGATGCAACTTGCCAAAAACTCAGGTGAGCTAGACCTTGAGAATGTTAAGAGGAGTAATAGTAGATTCTTCAGCCGTACAAATAAAAGAGTAAGGAAGTGGATGTAGAGCTATTAAGCAACAAGAATGAGATAGGATCAAAGCTAATTAGATAAAGGTCCAAATCTACCAGAAGAGTTCCCTGTCAAAACGGGCACGATGTCGGATGCACAGGCTACGGTGGGACTGATACTGCCAGCTGGGGAGAACGATGTCAGGGCCCTGAGGGCACTAATATGTCTTAATGTCCCTGACCAGCTTCACCTGAGGTCTCCTCCTACAGCACTGGTCCCAGGAGGTCTATTTAAGCTCAGACTGTGGCTTTCAATCCCTGCTTGAACTATGTTGGAGGAGTCCTGGTCTCCAGCTTAGTCATAGTCATGTCCATGGCTGGCCGTGGACCCTCTTAGTCCAGACCCTGACCCATGGACTGATTTTCCAGCTTGACCTCAGACCTGCCTCATGCCTGTGGACCTGTGCAGTGATCGTTAGACTTGGCGTTAACCCTGATCTGCAGATTGGCTTGCCTTGAGACCTGCCCCGTCGCTGTGCTACTGCCGTATGAGCTGGACTCCTGGTGGGACCTGGGTCTGTCCTGCTGGCCTTGCTGGAGTCGCGGTCAGCGAGGCCCCTGCCGTGCTGGCTGTGGGTGTCCTGGGCTCCTGGCCCACCTCCCTCTGGGGGCAGCCCTGCCCTTGCAGCCCCCACAAACAAATGACACCAGCATTCTGAAAAAGTAATAGGGAAAATTACTGGCACTTTAGCAAAGATTTCAATGAGGTAACAGTGAACCCTGTGTGTGTGAGTGTTCTGGGCAGCCCCAGTTAAGGTGCTCCAAGGTCACTAGTACAAAAGTGTTTAAAACAGATTTTGAAGGAAGAGAGATGGGGGAAGATGGGAAAAGGGGTGGGACAGAACAGTGTTTACCTAGGAATGTTTTTGTGCTAAAGGAGATTGATTGACTGTGCTGGCTAAAGAAATGCCGTTGTTCCAACTTGTTTGGATTTCAGGATAGCGTCATGTGGGAAATTATTAGTAAAGTTGGAGGAAATGTGGGGGAGCACTGGAAATTTGTCACCTGTCACTAGCTGATTAACAATTTCACCTATTAAATGCTTCTACTAATAGCTGTGGCCAAAAGAAAACTGAAATGTGCTGCTAATGATTCCTTGTGACGTCTCACGAGGTGAGAACATTTTACTTTCAGAGCTCGATGAGTTGGTGTAACAGAAATAGGAGGAAATGCAGTAGCATAAAATGCAGGATCTTGCACTTAACAGAAGATCATCTCGGTAGTTGCAAGCTAACATTTTATTTCTTGAAACAACAAGAGGAGGCATATTAGTGGTTCAGGAGATGACTGTAGCTCATGTGTCTGAACGAGGCAGACGTGAGCCTGGGGCGTCTCGTGCAAGGCATTTCCAGCATGTGGGAGGCATTGGTGCCGTGGCACGGGGAGCTGTTAACATCTGATCTGGAATTGATTGTCATTCTGATCAGTGTCCGCAGGAAACTGGACTCACATTGGTCTTGTTCTTCTTGTGTGCTGCTGGGAGCTGTGCTGCTCTAATAAGAGAAATTCAAAATGTGGGCAGCCTCCGTGTGCTCGGCGAGGAACCGAAGCCTCGATGGTGGGATCCCTTCTTGGATGGGAATTGAGTAATGGCTCGTAGGGCTGGCACTCTGTATGTGCTAAGCTTGCACACACAAATCTCAGTAATATCATTAGGGAGTATTTGCAATATATGAAATTAAATGAGTATTATTTTTCAGGACCTAATTTGTCAGTGGTTGGACAACTTTCTGCTGAAGTTGGCACTGGAATGGCTGCGCCTCCACTTTGAACACAACTCGTTCTTGCTTTGGGTGAATTACAGAGCAGTCCTGAGTCTGTGGTCCAGGGAAGTGTTGGGAGAACGACCTGCAGCTTTGGTTAAAATTGCAGAGGAACATTTGGTAACTGTAATTAAGACAAAATAGCTGTTTGGGATAGGTTGCAGGCACTGTAAAATGTGCATTTATATATTATACCTTGAAATGTGGCAGTCCTATGGCAGCGGCAGCGTCCAATTTGGGCTCGTTTCACCCTGAGCTATCATTTCTCTCTCCCCTGACCCTCACTCCCTTGCATTTTTCAAAACCACCTTTTGCGGCAGATCCTGACTGGCTCTCCCACCGGATTTCAGTGGTGGAGCAGACCTCACCTGCCATACAGAGCTCACTGATCTCTCAGGAAGCAACATCCAGAAATTAAAGGACAAGTTGGGGTGTGTGAAACAGAATGTGCCAAATGCTTCGATGCATATGTGCGAGCAGCCTGTTGTCACAGTAACTCATCCGTGGACTGAGAGAAGGTGTGAGAACGGAGCATAAGCTCCCCCATGCACTGTGCAAGCCTGGAACCTGGCCTTGGTAGAAATCCAAGACCGTTGGGTATCACCTTGCTACTCTTTGCCTCTCTCAGGTTGTGTTTGTTTGGAGAGATGCTGTACCGTCTCCTCTAGGAAGCATTCTGTGCTGTTCATCTGCTTCCACGTACAAATCTGCCTTTGTGGAGAGAAATGTAGGGAAGCTCTTTGCAAACTTAATTAGGCTGCATCCGAACTGGTGGGCTGAAGAGCACTTGCAGACGTACGGGGTCTGGGTTTTCCCGCGGCTGCTTCCCCACCGTTCAGGGACGCACAGCTCTCTCCTCCCTCTGAAGCAGCTGAGACCGGGGATGCTCCAGCAGTGCCCTGGTCCAGACGGTTACAGGACCAGGACCAGATACGCCAGCTCTCCGGGGTAGGGGTTGTCAAAGGATGGGCAGGTCTTCGGCACTGGGAGCTGCAGGGTGCAGCCGCGCAGACTGGGAAGGCGCCGACGCCGGCTGTGGTCGGGGCTGCGGAGAGCCTGTTGTGGGAGCTGGGAGTGACTAAGAGCTACGGCTGATCCTGGGTGTGCAATAGCCGTGGCACAAGAACCTTCTTTATCAGATCTTTTCCTTTTTATCTTGCTTTGATTCCTGTGGAAGGATGTGTGAGTCAGTGGTGTCCAGGGAACTGTCTGTTTTGCATGGCAGAGACCTCTCTCCTTACTGCTCCTTGTCCGCCCATCTGTTCGTGGCAAGATTTCCAGTTGTTTTCCATCATCATAGCATCTAAATTATTATTTCATGAAGCCATGTTAACCAAGTTCCTAGTGGACTTAGGCTTTGACATTTCTTCTTTTTCTGAGAAAAGAAAAATTATTTTAAGGCTGGAATACACCGCCGTCGTATGACAGGGATGCATTTGGTTACTTCCTCAATACCTGCTGGTAGCAGTGGAGGTGTTTCCACTTCTTCCCATTGTGGAAAGGCTTTTTGAAGAAAGAACTAGGAGCTTGAACCACCTTTTGATCAAGAAACGAATTTCTTAGGTAAGAAATGTTTTGAAATTGAAATAACAATGATTGGGTACTTCACATTATTTACAAGTCTAATAGTGAGAGCATCTTGCTGGCTGGGCCTGTCCCCTCGCTGTCTCTCCTAGTGGCCAGTGTAGATATTGGAAGAGCAGATGATATAACAAAGGGATTTTAAAAAAAATGGTTCCTATCGCTGTTCCTGAACCATCCAATCCTATGTTGTGTAAGAGAGTCAGAAGTATTTTCCAGCTCGGTACATCGGAGGCACCGGAGCACATCACCGCTGAAGGAGATGAAGTGCTGGAGCGCATGCTTGGCCCAGTGGTCTGAACCCGGGCAGCGTCGCCCAGAGCCCAGCCTGAGCCTACCTTCCTTTGGAGAGCAGGGCTGCTTCTGTCCCGGCTGCTTGGGCTCAGGACGGGAGGTTGCAGAAGTCGTTGGCTGTTTCTTTTGGTAGAGGGCACTGTTGTTCTTCACTCGTCTCTGATGCCAACCTCAGGTGATGCAAATGCGTAGGTTGCAGAGGAGGAGGAGGATTGTGGAGGATTTTGGTACTGTAATGAAATACAGCGCCCTGATTTCCTGCGGTGAGTTGATCATCTCCCTCTTGGAGGTCTGCACCAGCCTTTGGGGAGGTCGGCTTTTTTTGTTATGGTACCCATTTCATAACTTTATCTCTGTGTGTCTTGCATGTGAAGGAACAAGTTATCCTCCACCTTCTCTTTTTGTTTTCTTGGTACGTTATGGAGTCTGCCTCGACTGATGGTGATCCTTCTCTGGAGAACTTTATCCTAAAGCGAGTCTGGGGTGGTACTGAACTATCAGCAGATATAGCATCATCCACAGGGAGACTGGATGGCGTGTAGAGCGATGGCATGGAGTTGTAGTCCTGCTGCTGAGATGCTGTTGGCGTCCCCCGTGGCCATTTGTATGGGTTGGGTCTTGTTGGTTGTAGGGGGTCGCATGTAGCACCCATGTGCCTTGTAACTTAACAGTCATTGCTTTTGACAAATACCTTGCTTTTTAAAGAAAGACTGCACTAGAAGAGGAAGTACGGACAGCAGGAAATGAAACAATTCAGTCAGCTAAACTTCTCAGGGCTGGGAAGGAGAAGCCCTGGCTGAGCAGCGAGCGCTGAGTCCACACACGGCAGCTTTTCTGAGCGGGTTTTCTGAGAGTCCCTGCGTTGCGGGGAGGGAGCTGCTAAGGAGGCATCTGCCTCGGAGCAACAGTCAGAGCAGCAGGTTGGGAGTCAGGGCAGTGCAAGGCCAGGCTCAGGAGCTGGAGCACCGTCCCAGGAGTCCCTGCAGGAAGGAAGGTCCCTCTTTTACATTTCCAGCTCTTCGATGTGGCCTTGCAGAACGATCAACGAGAAGATGGAGATGCAAACGCGTCACTGCAGCTGTGCTGGGGAGCGGATCTGCACCTCGGTGCTGCGTGATGAGCGTGTGTGCTTGGTGATAAGCTCGGAGGTGGCTTTTCTCAGAGGATACCAAGTGACAGCTCGCACACCGGCGCAGCTGGGGAGCAGCGCAAGTGCTGTGAAGTGCCCTGCTGTGACTCTCTGCGTTTCACCCTCTGACTTTGAGTTCAGTCCCCTTCTTTAGTCTGTACACTTAACGGTCCTGGGGAAAGACTTCAGCATGAACTGAGCTAAGGCCCTTCCTGGCCTGCTGAGCACCAAGTCATCGTGCGTGACCCAGCCAGTGTGCATTCATTGCTCAGACTTCGCCCAGGTAAACAGGCAACCTGAAGAAAGCTCCCAGCTTGGGACAGGAGGAGCAAGGGAAGCAGGGGAGCAAAAGCATGGAATGATCAGCATGGATTTACCATGGACAAATTGTGCCTGGCATGGCTGATGGCCTTCTGCATTGGGGTGGCTGGCTCTGTGCACAAGGAGAGGCCGGTGGTTGTTGTGCACCTTGGCTTTTATCAAAGCCTTTTGCACAATCTCCTGCATTATCCTTATAGCTGTTTACTTCCACATGAAGACTGGTGGTAGGAGTAGATCTGCAGCCTAAATAGCTTCCTTGTTAACAAAGAAATGTGTCTGCTTTTACCACGGTCTCTTGGCTGGAGAGAGATGACTCTTCCCATTTGGCCACTTGTAAGGTGACAATTCCCTGACAGAATGGGAAATGAGAATTTCCTCATCTGCAGCTAGAAAGTGTGTGTTGAGCTTTCTGCAGCTGACTGCTGCCCGGCTGGAGTTATGCATGCAGCACATGAACACACGGGAGCATGTGCAGAACGGGCTGAAGACCTGCTAACAATAGAGCTGTAGATATGGAGCAGTGATTGACACGGCCAGCCAGCTGCCGCTGGAAGAGCATGCATATTAAATCCATCTTCCAAGAGCTCAGATAACCTCTCATCTCCCCCGGGCCTGGTGCACGGTCCAGCCTTCCCAGCAGAGCTGCTTTCCCCTCCAGCAAGCATCACTTGTCATGCATGAGGTGGGAACGAGTCCTCTGGCTACTTCTATACCGGCATTTTAAAAATCCTCTTGATTTCTCTTTCACTTTTCTGACTTCCTTCCAAGCCTGATCCTCTCTCCATTATATTGTTGCTTATCTTAGGCTTCCTCTCTGGCTGTGCTGCCTTTAACCTTGATCCCTTTTGTTTCTCTGAACTTTCCTCCTGTCTTAATCTGCTGCTCTGCTGGCAGCTTCCTCTTGTGGTCAAGAATAAAGGTCAGTGTTATGAATATCACAAGGTGCTGCTTAGGTTTTAAAGCTAATATCTATTAGATTTGCTGATTTGTTCCTCTTCACAAAGTGGGAACTTAAAAGTTTTGACACTAGATTCTTTCCAGATTCACTTTTCCTTAACATTTCTGAAAACAGAACACTTCATACTGTTTTGACCACTTTGCAACAAAACCATACAGATATCAGGAGTAGTTTAGTGGTCAGGTTTAGGTACTGCAAATGATCTAGGCATGAACTGAACACCCCTGTTCCTTAAAGTGTTGGGTATAAGAGTACTGAGGTCAAGCAAGGTGTATCAAGGTACAGTACAAAGTACCGAAATTTCCTGTGTGAGTTACGTATGAACCTCTTATCGATGCCTTGGCACCCTTAGCCTGTTTATCTCACTTGCACTATGTCTCCAAGGAGTAAGGATGTGGTTGTCTTAAAGCACTCTTTTAGGCTGACATTTGAACTGCTCAGAATGCAAGGGAATTTGAAATACAAAAAAAGCAGTTGCTTAAAGTGGTTTCTCCTGGGCTGTTTTGTTTAGGTCTGTAAAACAAAAAAAAAAAGTCTGTAGCATTACTTAATTTAAAAAGAAACCCACCACATCATGGCTATTTGGCCTCCTGCAGAAAGAATTTGGACTCAGCAGAATAGTTTTATTGGCATTACAGAGCATAAAGAACAAAGGCTCTCTGGAACAAAGATTGGCACTGCTGCTTCTGCTAGCCTGGGAGGAGAGGAGGTGCTGGCTGTAGGCTCTAAATGGAATCATTCCGAATTCTGCTCTCGTTTCAGCAAAGCACATGGTGGACTCAGGCTTATCTGTACCTTGTTCCAGAATTCCTGACAGAAGTCAGTCCTTTTTATTGCCATCTGAATGCTTGACTACAGGCTGGTTGTTTCCAGCTCTGAAAATTTTCTGCTGGTCTGTTGATGCTATGCAAGTTGCTGTAGTTAGTGTCTTCTGATTATTTTTGTTTCAGGCTGATTTATGTTTTATTCATTTCTGGCACTGTGTTTGATATTAGCTCAGACGGTGAGTTAGAATTTCTGTCTTTTTTTAAGCAACTATATCATTATTAGTTGCTAATATCTTCTGGCGCTCTTTTGTACTATGCACTTCCATTGTTTCGGTAGCTCAACAGTCTTAAAAGAAATGGATACAAATCCTTTCTATATCTAGTTCCCTGCTTTTCTCAGCTAACTTTTTCATTTCTTATCTTCTGGAGATTACAACAAGTGTTTGCCTAGCTTCAGGCTGCTGGGCAGCTGGTGAATGGTAGAGGCCTCTTAATTAGGTGCCTGTCCTCAGAGCTGGCTGGACAGTCTGAATCCCAACGTGTGTGTGTGTGTGTGTGTGTGTGTGTGTGTGTGAGTGAAAATGATCTTGACGTTTGCTCCAAGAAGCTTTTTGGTTCAGGCAGCTCAAGGTCAAGTTAGAGTGGTCCGAGTCCGGAGGCCTTCAGTAGTGTTTGTCTTGCCATTAACCACACCGGGAGCCCGGGTGGTGTGGGTGGTCCTGCTGGGGCCGGGTATCTCACTGTAAAGTGTGGAGCATTGGTTAAGGTTAGGTTTCCCTTAGGCAACCTAGATCTGCTCTGTCACTTCGTAATTGGTTTGTGATACATGCTCCAAAGGTAAAACAGGATACAGCTTTGCTGTTAAGTTCCAGGTGACCCATTTGAGTAATATCAAAATTAGCAACTGAATCAAATTATTGAATCATAGAATCACAGAATCCTAGGTTGGAAAAGACCCTTAAGATCATGGAGTCAAACTGTTAACCCAGCACTGCCAAGTCCACCACTAAACCATGTCCCCAAGCGCCTCATCTATACGTCTTTTAAATCCCTCCAGGGATGGGGACTCCACCACTGCCCTGGGCAGCCTGTGCCAAGGCCTGACCACTCTTTCAGGAAAGAATTTTTTCCTCATGTCCAACCTAAACCTCCCCTGGCACAACTTGAGGCCGTTTCCTCTCGTCCTATCGCTGTTACTTGGGAGAAGAGACCGACCCCCCCTCGCTCCAACCTCCCTTCAGGCAGTTGCAGAGCGCGATGAGGTCTCCCCTCAGCCTCCTCTTCTCCAGGCTGAACACCCCCAGTTCCCTCAGCCGCTCCTCATCAGACTTGTGCTCCAGGCCCTTCCCCAGCTCCGTTGCCCTTCTCTGGACACGCTCCAGCCCCTCCATGTCCTTCTTGTCGTGAGGGGCCCAAAACTGAACCCAGGATTCGAGGTGCGGCCTCCCCAGTGCCCAGTACAGGGGCACGATCCCCTCCCTGCTCCTGCTGGCCACACCAGTGCTGATACAGGCCAGGATGCCGTTGGCCTTCTTGGCCACCTGGGCACGCTGCCGGCTCGTGTTCAGCCGCTGTCGACCAGCCCCCCCAGGTCCTTCTCCTCTGGGCACTTTCCAGCCGCTCTTCCCCAAGCCTGGAGCGGTGCCTGGGGTTGTTGTGGCCCAAGGGCAGGACCCGGCACTTGGCCTTGTTGAACCTCCTCCATTGGCCTCGGCCCATCGATCCAGCCTGTCCAGGTCCCTCTGCAGAGCCTCCTGCCCTCCAGCAGATCAACACTCCCGCCCAGCCTGGTGTCTCTGCAAACTGACTGAGGGAGCACTCGATCCCCTCGTCCAGATCGTTGATAAAGATATTGAACAGGACCAGCCCCAAAACTGAGCCCTGGGGAACACCCTTGGGACCGGTCTCCAACTGGATTTAGCTCCATTGACCACAACTCTCTGGGCTCGGCCGTCCAGCCAGTTTCTTACCCAGCGAAGAGTGGACCTGTCTAGGCCGTGAGCCGCCAGCTTCTCTAGGAGAATGGCGTGGGAGACAGTGTCAAAGGCTTTACTGAAGTCCAGGTACACCACATCCACAGCCTTTCCCTCCCTGGGGATCACCTGGTCATATCAAGACCAGTAAGTCTGACTTTTTAAAATTTTTTTTTTTTTGCATCTTGCAAATTAGTGAAAACTAGAATAAAGCAATATTTTGTTGATTCTTCCTCATTTTAAAACCATTTTAGGGGGGAGTCCACTAGATGTCCTACAAGTCTTTGAAGTAGCCAACAAGCACTGGGACAAGGATTGATATAGTGTACCAGGGCTTTCAAAAAGCTGTTAAGTAGGCTTTCCCAAAGTCTGCTTTAAAAAAAAAAAAACTGGTTGAAAGATGAAAAGGTTACAAATAAGCAGGCAGGTTCTACAGCAGATGGAGGTTGCTGGTGGTGGGCCACAAGACTTTCCAGATGAGGAGAGACTGAATTTAAAGAAGAGTCAAGTGTGGGGAGATTTTCTGGAGAATACAATGGAAGTCTGAGAAAGTATGGAGAAGGTGAGTGATTTATTGTTTGTCTAAATGTGAGAATTAAGGGACAGTTAAGACAGCAAGGTTAATGCCACAAAATGAACTGTTTCCACACAGCGTGCAGTTGTGGATCTCATTGACGCAGCTAGTGCGGATTAAAGGCTCCAAAAGGAGGTTAGGTAAATCCATGGAGGCTGTGTACCTTGGGTTTAGTAGAATAATGATTCTGATACTCCTGCTGCTAAGGGGGGAAAAATGAAGCCTTTTCTAGCATATTCTTTGTTCAGAGCATCTGCACTGACCACTGCAGTTTGCCAGCACGCAAAGCCTCCCCAAAACCATCCTCCTGAAAGGTCTCCCTGCCAAACCCTTCCTGTCTGGGAAGTCTTTTAAGTCACTGTGGAGAATGACAGCGCCCAATCTTTGGTGCCAACCGCAATTCTCCTTCTGCAGCAGGAGTGTGATGTTTGAGGATCGGCACGCAGAGGCACAAATGATCCTCCCCAGACTTGGTGTGGTTGTGATTACTGCACTACTTGCAGTGTCACCACCCTCAGTGGCCCAGAGGGTGACCCTGTCTCCAGAATCTCCATTCTCCGTGGCTGGCACCAAGTTCCAGGTTGGTTGTGCTGTCAGTGGGCTTCCTAGCTTGGCAATGAGCTTTTGCAGGGGGATAAATCTCACTTGCCAGCTTCCCCTTTTTACTCTTTTGTGATCCCCTCTCTTGGCTGGGTGTTGGGACAGCACTTCTCAAAGAGCAGCTTGGCACAGAGGTGCGATTCCCTCATGGGAAGACTGCTCTCCACTCTCTGTGGGGACTACTGAATATCATTTCAGGGCCTCTTCAGTAGGATGTCAGATTTCTTGCATCTTTGCACACTCTGAGCAGTGTGAACATATGTGCTCTTGGATGTCTGTCACCATATAGCTTCTGCTAAAGTGACCCTGTCCATCACTGAGGTCATAACAGACCCTGCTATGGCCATCTGGCACTTCCCTACCCCTGCTAAAGACTGCACCTCTAAAAATAGACCTAGTACCAGAGTCCAAGAAAGAACTTGAATTCCCATTATGTACCTTACTTTGACTCTGATGGTCCTGACTACTACTTGAAGGTCTAGTTAAGCTAAGCCTTTAGGTCAGGACCCATGAAAATTAGATGCTGTGGGCAAAAGAGCATACTGCAGAGGTATTCCTGTTTTTTTGTTTTGCCAGATAGAATCACTAAGGTTGGAAAAGACCTCTAAGATCATCGAGTCCAACCGTCAACCCAACCCCCCCATGCCCACTAAACCATGTCCCCAAGCGCCTCATCTACACGTCTTTTAAATCCCTCCAGGGATGGGGACTCCACCACTGCCCTGGGCAGCCTGTGCCAAGGCCTGACCACTCTTGCAGGAAAGAAATTTCTCCTCATGTCCAACCTAAACCTCCCCTGGCACAACTTGAGGCCGTTTCCTCTCGTCCTATCGCTGTTACTTGGGAGAAGAGACCGACCCCCCCTCGCTCCAACCTCCCTTCAGGCAGTTGCAGAGCGCGATGAGGTCTCCCCTCAGCCTCCTCTTCTCCAGGCTGAACACCCCCAGTTCCCTCAGCCGCTCCCCATCAGACTTGTGCTCCAGGCCCTTCCCCAGCTCCGTTGCCCTTCTCTGGACACGCTCCAGCACCTCAATGACCAGGCACACTTCGTTTGTAAGGTATGCCACCCACAGATAACTTTAGCTGTGTCTGCATCCACGCACTCTGTGAACTCCAGAAAGGACATTACAGGCTTTGGTTGAGATCCAACTCATAGCCAGAATTTCAGTGCAGGCTGCCCTGAGGGTTTTGGGCACTAAAATGTCCATGGGCTGGCCATGGTCATGTCTTCAGTGTGATCCTTTTGACTTTGGAGCCCTTACTCTACTAGAAACACCCAATTTTTGGTGTGACATGGGGACATGGGTTCTGTCTCAAGAGGGCAAGGATGAGAAGCATAAATATGACTGAAGTGCTTTTGTCCCATAAGAGTGATGCAGTTGGCAGGTGTGGAGATGGTTGTGCATTTGGCATAAAGGGTTTTGGTGTAGCTTCAGTGGCGTAGAAGGGAGATGTTGCATCCTCTGGAGGATAGCTCCTTGGTGAAGAGCTTTGCTCTGTCTTCTCAATAACCTTCTCATGTGTCCGGGGAGACATCGGTTACGTCCTCCTGAAGCTGTGTCCTCCTCAGCACTAGGCAAAGCCCAATGGGCAACAGGGCCTTCTTGGTCTCATGGCAGGTGGCTCCTCAATGCTGTAATGGATGAACACCTCTCTCTTCTGCTTCACCTGGCGCAGGTTTCACTGGTCTCTGTGACCATGCTTTTATTCCAGCTTCTTGTTCAGACACAGGAGAAGGAAGCCCCTCTCTGTCTCAGTGCTGTCATACACAGAACTTCAGGGCTTGTGCGACCCTTGGGCCGTGTCACCCTGTTGTGCAGAGAGTTGAAGGCCAAGATGGTAAAAGGATGAAGCAGCGTCAAGCACTGCCGTGCTGTTTGCTGAACCCTAGAGATCTGGGAAGGTGGGAATAACATGTGAATGTGTAAACAAAATGCTGCTTGGTGGAGAAGGAGCATACCGAGCGCGTGCCATGCCCACCCGCTGCTGCCTCTGAGGAGCTTTGCCCAGTTTCCATTGCTCACAACAGCAGTTGTGTCCCTGTAACGGTGGGACAGTAACTTGTGCAAGTGTTCAGAGCAAGCCTGTGCCGAGCTGTGCTGAGGAATTCGGTCCCCTCCGGCTTCAACAGAGCCATGGTCTCCGTAACGGGGACTCCTGGGGCTCGTGTGCCACGCGGATGGCTCCTGTGCCTGTGTCCTGGTTTTGGCTGGGATGGAGTTGATTTTCTTCCTATTAACTGGTACAGTGCTGTGTTTTGGATGTAGTGTGAGAATAATGCTGATGACACACTGATGTTTTGGTTGTTGCTAGGTAATGTTTACGCTAGTCAAGGACTTTTTTGTCTTCCCGTGCCCTGCCGGGTGTGCAGGGGGCTGGGAGGGAGCGTGGCCGCGACGGCTGGCCCAGCTGGCCAATGGGCTATTCCATACCATATGACATCATGCTCAGCATATAAGGCTGGGCGAAGAAGAAGGAGGGGGGGATGTTCGGAGTGATGGCGTTTGTCTTCCCAAGTAACCGTTACGCGTGATGGAGCCCTGCTGTCCTGGGGATGGCTGAACACCTGCCTGCCGATGGGAAGTGGTGAATGGATTCCTTGTTTTGCTTTGCTTGCGTGCGCGGCTTTTGCTTTCCCTATTAAACTGTCTTTATCTCAACCCACGAGTTCTCTCACTTTTACCCTTCTGATTCTCTCCCCCATCCCACCCGGGGGGGTGAGCGAGCGGCTGCGTGGTGCTCAGCGGCCGGCTGGGGTTAAACCGCGACACCCTGGAGGGGAGAGCGGTCTGGAGGCAGGTGACGTGTGCCTGGCAGTAGGTGGAGACACGGCAAAGTAACCCAGGCTGTCAGTTCTGAAGGTATTTGCACGGGTCTTCACGCTCGGGTGGGGTCCTTGTGCTGCCGAGCCCCCCATTTGCTGTGTGTGGCCCAGGGTCAGCAGCCCCGACCCGCGCTGGGTTGTGGCTCTGAGGCCTCCCGCTGCCGGCCTTCTGCACAGCAAGGAGGTGGCGTTGCTCGGGTCCCGGCTGCCCTAGCACGGAGGTGTTGGTGCTGGACTGGCAGGCTTTACCCTAGGATTTGGCTGTGGAAGCCATTGGCACAAATGATCTTCCCAGGAGGTAACTAAGCAGCTTGTGGGAGTTCCTGATCCTCACAGACTTGTTTTATGTCTATTTAAAAAGGAAACCAAACAGAACAGCAAACCAGAAGAAAAAAATCCATACTGGGGTTGTGTTGTCGTCCCCCGTCCCCGGGTGCTGCTGCCGAGTTGACGGGGGCAGCGTCTCTGGAGCGAGCAGTTTGCTCGGGGAGCTGCAGCTGCTGCTTGCCCCGACGCGTTGTGGCCTCGAGGAGGCTGCGGACGAGGACTGCCTGCCCCCGGCACCGCGCTGGAGGAGGGCGAAGGCAGACAGTCCCCTCCGTGCGGGCACAGGGCTCAGTCAGAAACGACTACAGCTGCCTGGATGGCACTTCTGGAAGTATCTTTGTTGCAGAAATGTGGATAAATCCACATGGAATAGCTGTGGAGACCTTCTGCTGGACATAACCTCCCAGGTCCTGCTCTGCTACGTTTGTTGGTTCGGTGTTGTGGCATTAACTGATCTCCCCGTTTCTCTGAGGCTGACAGCCTGGCCGTTCAGTCCCCGTGAGAGGTAATGCACAGATGCTGCTCTCTGACTCACAGTTATTTGAGAGTAGACTTCCATTTTATTTGCATTTTTTTCAGTTACAGATAAGCTGAAAACTCTAACAAGCATAATTGTATTGCAGGTATAACTCATGAATTAAGGGCAAGAGGGACTAATACAATTATCTCCTCTGTGCATTTGAGTAATGCAGGCCAAAGTTTCACCAAGTGTATCACATCTTGTACATAAATTGTTGTATGAAACTAAGATTGATACAACAAGAATTCAGTTTCAGAGAAAAGCTGTATTTGAACTTCATAGGGTAAAGATCAGTCATGAGGAAAGCATAAATTAGTTAACCGTTCTGCATAAAATCCAGTAATACCACAAATCACTAAGTAAATACATTCTCGGGCTTTTCTCTGTTTTCAGTCAGCAGATCCTGCAGGTGCCGCAGGGACATGAATTAGTTCATTCTCCTGGCAGCCCTGTGAGAAGGGGAAGAGTCATACTTAGGGGTTCCCATGCTTGCTTGCACCTGCAGTGAGGCTCACGGCTGCGGCGGGCAGAGCCCCGGCCTGAACGGGACCCGCTGCTGCCCTGGGAGCGCTGGCCAGCGGTTGCCGCAGCTGGCGACGGAGGGGATGCGCTCCAGCGCCTTACCTGCTCCCACCCCTTCTCTGTGTGGAGGAGCATCAGGCTCCTCTCAGGTCTCAGGCACCTCAGCATAGTTCAGCATTTCTTCTTCTGAAATAATTCCCTTTCTCTTCGTCACCGGCGCTCCGAGGCCACCCCAACCAGATTGGCTGCCTGGCACAGAGCCTGGAAGAGGCTTTAATTGTGGTGGCATCTGCTCATCAGCCTACTCCGAGTCAGGTGCTCGAGAGCACGGTTTGGGATGCGTGGGTGACATCCACAATGGGCAGCAGTGCTCCGGCTGCCTGTGCCGGGGGGGCAGCAGGGAGGGGGGGCTGCAGCGCTTCGCTTGCTCCAGGGCTGAGACGCTGCTTCTCGGACGTGCTGGGGCACCACAGCTCTCCCACCACCAAAACCCTCCTCGGCGTTGGAGGGTTCATCTGCCTGCCGTCCCGGCGCTGGCTGTACCCACGGAGCAGCACAGCTCTCCCTTGGCACGGAGAACAGCGTCAGCCAGGCTTGTGGTCCAGCAGCTGCAAGAGGATGAGACTACTCACCCCTTGTCTTCGCTGAGAGCATCAGCTGAATATGGTGTCTCTTCCAGGGTGATGAGACGGTTCAAAAAGCAATGAATCAGTGCTCCCATAAGGGATCGCTGAAACTGAGACAGGGCATCTGCGAGCCTCCTCCGTGGGTGTGTTGGCACACGAAGTGTCCATGTTCTTGAGAAGGCACAAATATGGACCCCAGCCTTCTCCCTTCCTGAGACCACATCTCCTCTGACTTGCATGTTACTGCTTTTAGTTGGCATTTCAACTTGGAAGATAGAATCTATTTTAAACCCTCTTTCTCGGCTAGCACAGAGTCTAACTGGTATCTCCCTTCCTCAATTCCGTACCTGCCTGGTGGCTCTATGGTTTGCCGTGACCTTCACCTCTCAGGTGGTTTGATGTAGCTCTTGGGTGATAACAGTAATATCCCTGCTGCTGCATCAAATGATTAAAGAGATCAGTTTCCAAATAATGACTTGTCATTCTTCACCCGCTGCTGCGGTGCAGGCATCTGTGTCGTGCTGGCCCAAGGGGCGTACAGCCGGTGACCATCAGGGAAGGTGCTTGTTGGGGCATGTTGGCTGCAAGGCGCAGTCCTTTGGCTGACGTGGGGTACTTCTGCCTGTTCACCTCTGAGAACGCCTGCTGTTAAGGTGCTTGTTGTGATGCAGGAGCTGTTGGTCAAAAATAGATGATGAAAGAGAAATTGCTGCCAATAATTAGAGGTGCATAAATCTTGCATTTAATAAGATTAAATTGAATTAAATTAAATTCTAAATAGTATTTAGAAATGTAATTCCAACATTCTGTAGAAACAAAAAGGTATATTTTCACATTCCAAAAGAGTTATTTTTTCTGTTTGCAACCCAATGTTGGTGCCTAAGAGAAGAGAGGATTGGGACAATCCAGGTGTTGGAGGATGCATGGAATTGGCACCCAAGCTTCATGTCAGTCCGCCCTGGCCCAGCAGGGCTCTGTTCGGTCTGTTTGCGTGAGAGCTGCTTCTCTCCCAGAACCTTTTCTCTGGCACGTCCAGACTGCTCTTAGTCAGCCATGGGATGTTAATATTACTGTATGTTTATCTAATGTATTAGGCAGACTTACCTGGAAAGAATTGTGTCTTAAAAACTTTACAAAAGCACTGTACTGGCAGTGTGCAGAGCAGCTCAAGCGCAGCCTGCATCGGTCCACATGCTCCTCCTGGTTTCCAGGCCGTAGCTTTCCAGCGTTCTGTATTCCCTGTTCCTGTTTCCCTGCTGGTGCCTGTCCTTGGCGGGCAGCCTGTGCTGCTGCGTGCGTCTGGATGAGCCCCTGCCACCCCGTGGGCGCAGCCCATCCCACCGGGCTGCCCTGGTGTCCTCTTGCTCCCTCCTCTCTAAATATAGAGCCTCCCTCTCCACACCTATCTCCAAGCGATTCACTCCTCTCCATCCATCAGCCTCAGTCCTTGGTGCCTCCATGACGGCTCCATTAAACACGCACTCGGCAGCAGCTATATTTAGGAGTCAGGAAGAGAACGAGCCTTTGGGCTGTGGACAGCCCATAAATCCAGCTCCTATCACCAAATCACCGTTTTTTTATCTGGAATGAGATCGATAGAGATGTTTGCAGATAGAATCATAGAAACATAGAAACATAGAATCACTAAGGTTGGAAAAGACCTCTAAGATCATTGAGTCCAACCATCAACCCAACCCCCCCATGCCCACTAAACCATGTCCCCAAGCGCCTCATCTCCACGTCTTTTAAATCCCTCCAGGGATGGGGACTCCACCACTGCCCTGGGCAGCCTGTGCCAAGGCCTGACCAC
>VZTQ01002359.1:70211-124040 GCA_013400755.1 Pelecanoides urinatrix
CCAGCTTCTCCAGGAGAATGCCGTGGGAGACAGTGTCAAAGGCCTTACTGAAGTCCATGTACACCACATCCACAGCCTTTCCCTCATCCACTAGTAGGTCACCTGGTCATAGAAGGAGATCAGGTTGGTCAAGCAGGACCTGCCTTCCATGAACCCGTGCTGGCTGGGCCTGATCCCCTGGTTGTCCCAGACATGGCTCGTGAGCGCCCTCAAAACGAACCGCTCCACAATCTTCTGAGGTACACGTGTCTGTACATGCGTGGAGGGAGGCAGGGGAAGAAGAGGAGGAGGCAGAGCAGGGTGGAGAAGGGGGAGGAGAAGGGATGGAAGCACAGGCGCATGGGGCTGGGGAAGCGGGTCTTCCCAAGGCAGGAGCGAGGGGAGGAGGGGGTGCCTGTCTGGACAGGGTTCCCTGTGCCGCAGCAGCAGCACGCTCCCTCCCTCGCCCGGGTCTAAGGGTGTGATGTCTCTCACTGAAGAGTGTCTTCGCATGGCATGAGGCAGAGAGGATGGATGTGCTCACCATCACTATCGTGACCTGCTCAAGCTAAGCCATGCCAGCACCTCCATGGGAGCCTTCCTTCCCTCTCCCACTCCCCCTCCCATTTTTCCTGCATCTGTGTCAAGTTGTAAAGAGCTGTGGTGCCAACTTGTTCACAGGCACGACACACAAGGCTTGTCCTGGTGTTTTAGGTTTATTTTAGGCCTCTACTGTCTTGCCTCGTTCCTCAGTGGAAAGCCTTGTGGGATGCCAGCTGTGTGCAGGCAAAACTGCGGCAGGAGGTTGCTCCCTGCTGCCCATGTCTGGGCCCTCCCGCGGCAGCGGGGAAGGAGGCAGAGTGCGGTGCAGGTGCTTCCCCGACAGCCCGTCAGCCCCCTGAGAACACGTGGTGCCTCCTTTCCCTGACGGCCGCGGCGTGCTTCGGGGCAGAGTCCCGTATCCCCGCCTGACCGAGAGCTGAGAACGCTCTCCTGCACCGAGGATGGTGAGCAGGGTGAGAAGCTGCCGCGGATGATCCAGGCAAAAGGGTTACCTCCTTTAACTCTTGGCAGCATGTTGCTGTGCTGATCAGTCCTTAACATCTCTGTTTCTCGGCGTAGCGTGTCTTTTTGCCAGTAAGATTAATTCCTTGGTTCTTTGAGAGAGTTTTTCCCAGGACTGCAAGGACGGGGCTTGGTAGACAACCAACTAATTGGAAGATTCACAGGGAGCCATCAGCCCCCCTTGTATCATCAGGCTCCAAGAAATCTCCCTCTGGGTTAGGTAAACTCATTAGGCGATGCACAGCGGCGAGGCTGGAATAGCACATCGGACCACCGGGGACTGCTCCCTGCACGGTGATGTCCCCTAAATGCCCCTGAGCCGCGGCACTGCCAGGGCTGGGCTGCACCTCGCCTGGCGCTCGGCATCCTTGTCCTCGCTGTCTGCGTGGGCTTGCTGCGGGGTTGCTGAGCACTCGCTTCTTTTTGGGGGGATTGCCAGAGCACCTGCGTTAATCTCTGGGATGCTGCATGTCCCATGCCTTGGGGTATCACCGTTTTGATCATGTGCCCCTCGGTAAAAATAAATTTTTGGGCATGCACCCCCCTGTACACATATGTTTACTTATGAATTATATACCTGTACTACTCTGCTAATATACAATGTGCATGCTGTAAAGCGCATGCAAAAATAGAAACTAAAAAATAGTGAGATAAAGATAGAAGAAACACCATTTTAAAAATACTGTAAAATTTTATTAACGGTACAAAAAAATGTTTTCTTCCCGTGCCCCGGTGGGTTGTCTTGCGCACCCCACTTTGCAGACCGCTGCCGTAGAGGCTGTCTGACTTGGAGGAAGGAAAGCCAGAACCACCTGGCGTGGGGCGTTATTCTGGGGGGACCAAGTGCCAGGATGCTAGGGCTGCTCTTCAGCTCTTCTGAGAAAGAAAAGAAAAAGCTAAAAAAACCTCATAAACATGCAAGAGGAGCAGAAAAACATTTACCGGGGGCAGTAAAAAGCAAAGTTGTGTTTTCAGTAGTATGAACAAGTACTGTATTTGGTGATTTTATTTCTAAACTTGGTGAAGTTAATTGTTCTTTCAACCTTGCCAATAGTAAGCATGCTTTGCGTGTGAAACGGAGGTGCGTGCTGAGGGTGAGGTTCCCCGAGGGCAGGACATCTGCGCTGAAGGACACCTTGTACCCCGTGCAGAGGCCCCTTTGGGATCGGAGAGGCTCTGGAAGCGGTGTCCGGTCGTGGAGGCTAGCCAGTGCCCGTCGGGGACATGTGAGGCAGGACAGCGTGTTGGTGGGGTGGCACCGCTGCTGCTGCTGCCTCAAGGGCTGTCGTCTGTCCCCAGGGTGGGCACCTGGTGTTGTGGCTGCTGTGGCAGCGTTTCCCTCTGCCAGCAGCGATGGTTTCATGTGAGTGTGAGACCGGAATGAAAGGTTTGAAAGTGCATCCTGTCCTGAGCTTAAAACAAAGTTCTTTGGATCGACAGTGCTGTAATAACAGCAAAAACTGCTCCTCTGCTTTTGCAGCCCCTTCCCACTGGCTGTTGCCATTCTGAATTCCAACGCAGGTAAAACCAAACGTTTATTTTCCTTTGTTACTGCTTTGGGTGCAAACAGTTTGTGTCCCTACTGAAGAAGAAAGGTGAGTCTCATCTATACTTTGCTCTTTATTTCCTCTCTTATTCATCCCCTTTATTCTTTCCTTCTATCTGACTGCCCTAGTTAGCATGCTTTAATACCTGCTGGATTTAAATCAGACCAACAGCCTACCTGGTTTTGGTGCAGCAAGCAGCACCGAGGGCTTTACAAGAAAATGGTGACAAAGTAGAGGAGTGGAGTTACCTGATTGTTTGAGTCCCATCACCCTACTGTAGCCATGGATGAGTTGGTTCGACGTAACATACTTGGTTGGGTTAGTGCGAGGACCCAGTTGCTTTCTGCAGGGAGAGTCTTACGTACTAATCCCGGGTCATGCAATAAATTCGGTTTTGGTAGTGTGGTGCAAATTACTTCTGTTTAGGAGAACAGTAGCTTAATTTCTTTTCCACCTCTGTCGTGCCTTCTCTTAAGCCATTAGCTGCAGGGTGTGTTGTGCATGTCTGCAGTGACGTCTCTGTCCCCTTAGCCACGAGCTGGGCTGCCTGCCTTCAGCACGCAGCAGCCTGGAGGCCCTGGCATCTCTGCTGTTGTCGGCTGGCAGGTTCTCTGGCTTTTTCACACTTCTGAGGCAGGCGAGTAGACTCCTGAGTTGTTACACCCTAAAGGGGAGATTTGGTCCAACAGGTACTTTGGCCAAAGCGCTGTAGGGGATGGTTAATAGACGAGTGGTGACAGAAGTCTCTCTGGGTTCCCGGCTTTCCTTCCTCGTAACTCCTGTGCACCCGGAGAGCTCGGTGACCACCAGGTGAGGAGAAAGGCTAACCAGGACTATTACCATCTCTTCTGTGGGAGTTGCATCCCTCTGCCTTAAGATTTGTAAGAGAGATATGGCCACACAGAACACGGGGAAGGAATCTGGCAGCTGCCTTGGGACATGGAGTGTGTGTTTGCCTTACTGGCGCTGGTTCTCCTCTTGGGCTCTGCTTCAGAGTCTTGGTGAAATTTGATGCCTTGATGTGGTTTAGAAGTTCTAGTGAAGAGATCTTATATTCACAGAAGCTGTTGTGTGCCTGTGGGACTGTACACAAGCACGCATGGGACTGGTCACACTGACACCTGTCTGCACACAGATTACTACTTGTTGATTAATAAAAGCTTGCCTGAAAGCAGGATTCGCTCTGTTTGTATATATGTAGGGGAAGCAGAGACAACGGAGAAGTGTTCCTTTAACTCTCAGCTTTGTGATGTGTCTTTTTTCTTGTAGAAACCAGAGAAGACAGAACAAAGCGTCTCTTCCGACATTATACCGTGGGCTCTTATGACAATTTCACCTCTCACAGGTAAGCATCAGCATCTTTGATTTGTGATTGCGAGGAGATTCATTTCCATGGACAAAGTATCTCCTTTTCCTGACAGACCAGTATATGTTGTTTTCATTTCACGGACAGGAAGCTTTTCTGGTTGTTTTGGTCAATTCAGTTATAGTATAAATTATAAGGCCTAGATAAGGCTTAGTTGAATAAAATGTTGAAGCTGCAGGGCAGTCTGGCTCATGTCTCAGTTGAGGAACAAACGTTCTGGAGAATTTTTGGTGTGCTCCAGGAACTGAAGAACATGCGTTGGATGCAGGTGCAGAGTTATAGGTTGCTCTGGAGGGGAAAAAGAGGAGGATGCTTCCCCAGCGCTGCTCTGGTACGCGGCAGATGAGCGTACTCGCCTCGGCGTGGAGACTGACCTTTGGGAAGATGGTCAAACTGGATAGGGAATCAGTGGTGAAAGCAGGGAGATGTTGCTGGTTTGTGCTTGGTCTTGAGCGCACGTGGCTGGTGGACGTGTTCGTGGGAGGCTGGGCTGTAGGAATGGGTCTGCTGGTTGGATTCAGGAATACGCTTTTGGCACTGGGTTTCTGTGTTTGAGGGATAAATGTAGGGTTCCTCTGTGGAATACGATCTCTGTTTGCAGTCAAGATTTAGTGCTCTTTAAAACTATTGGTCATTAAAGTAATTAGATGGACATTATTGCTTATGAGATGACAGGAGCACATTGTGAGAATTCATTATACAAAAACTACGTTGTCCTGAAGTCTTGGAGCTCAACAACAAAGCAGTGAATGTGTTCTGGTTTACTGAGCTTCTTATCCCAAATCTGTCTCCGTGGGTCTGAGCACTTTTTACTCAAAGTTATATGTGTGTAACTTGTTTTGATTTTCAAAAATCCTGTGACATGCTTCTTCAGGGCTGTTTATATTCTTAACTGATCATGCGGTGAAAGAGAAAATGCTGCTATGACTCAGAAAACAGTAAAGAAAACAGAGGAGGAAAATGGTCCGTTTCCACCATGGCCGAACGCTACAGAGAACCCCCAGAAGGTCTGTGCTGGGGGCACTGGTTGCTTTTGGACTTAAAGGGCAGGAAATAGGTCAAAATTTGCAGATGAGTCAAAATCACATTCCTTAAGCAAAAGAAGAGTAGGTGGATGGAATTTCATCAAGCTGGGTTGATAAACAGTGTGATAGTAAAATGAATTTATTTTGGCACATGCAAGATAACACACACCAGAAGAAACACTGTGAGATACTCTTGCCCATTGAAGATTTTTCAGCTCTTCTTAATTGCTTAGGAATAAAGATCTGACATCACTGTGACATCACAGTTAAAACATCTTCTTTAGCACTGAGGCATTCAAAAAAACAAACAAAAGAGTAGGTCAGAAAGTACAACTAAAGGAGGTGTGAAGGAGGGTCACTGGTGACACTGGGTACTGGATGGTCAAACAGCAGCTGAACACCAACACAGAAAAAACAGAAGTAATGTATATAGGGAAAAAAACCAGTAGTAGTATTTCGTATTCAGTGAAAATGTTGGACTGACTTCTGCTCAGGAACAAGATTTGCGTCTTACTTTGATTCCAGTCCAAACCTGAAAAAAAAAAATTGAATTTTTGGAATTGCTAGGAAAGGAAAAAAGAACAAAATGGAAAACATAATTATTAATATCTTTTTATAAATCTGTACTATACCCACATCTTGAAACCTGCATTCAGTTTTCGTCTTTCAGACTTAAAATATAATACTTGAGAAGTTGGCAGAGAAAACTAACAGGTGCTCAAAACTGTGAAACATCTTCCATAAGAGGTGAGACTAAATAGACTGAAACTCTCAAGCTTGGAAAATGATGCTGAAGGAGAAGGGGTTTGGTAGAAGTCCATAAATGAGTGATGTGGAAAAGGTGAACCAGAGGTGGTTGATCTTTGTCTCTTCCTGTGCAAGAACATGAGGTACTGAATGAAACAAGTTTGTGGTTCTTCATCTCACATACAATTAACCTGTGCGACTCCTTGCTAAGTGACACTCTGAGGGCTAAAAACTGACAGGCGTTCAGAAAGCAGTAGGACAAATCTGAGGAAGAAAAATCGTTTGCAGGCTTCTGAGTATGAAGAGACCAGCTCCGACTCAGGGACTCACTTATCATCCAGCAGCGGAGGTCAGGAGCGCGTGGTGGGGAAGCATCACTGTGTTCTCGCTCTGCTCTTCTTTCCTCGTCGTGTTCCCGTTATCGGCTGTTGCTGGGAAGTCAGGAGGATGGCTGGCCTGACCCGGTACAGCTGCTGCTGTGAGCTGTGCGTGAGGTGAGCTTTTCCCGGACGCCCAAAGCAAGGTTTCCCAAGCTCTACAGATTTCAAGGCATGGCCTTCTCCTTGATATCTTCTGTAGCCACTGAAATGGCTCTGTGGTCAGGCACTTGGCCAACAGTGGCCCTATTCCTGGGCTCTGAACTCTTACACTCCATGATGAAGGAAGCCTGGGCATCTGACCTGAATGTCTCAAGAGCAGACTTTAGCCTCTTCCGATAGCTGCGTGGCATAATCCATGGGATACCATCCTGGGGAGAAGTGTCCAAGAGAACTGGAAGTTGATATTCCAGGACAAGTTCTTCCAAGCTCGGGAATGGCCCATCCTGGCAAGTGTGAAATCAGGCAGGGGCAGCGGGAGGCCTGCGGGGATGCACAGGGAGCCCCTCGCTAAGCTCAGCCACAAGAAGGAGGTGTACAAGAGGTGGAAGCAAGGAGAAGTGACCTGGGAGACATATAGAGACACTGCCCAGTCCTGCAGGGATGGAGTTAGGAAAGCCAAAGCCCACCTGGAGTTGAATCTGGTGATGCATGCTCCCGGAATCCCTTGCCAACTCAGGCCACTTGCTCAGACCCTTTCCTTCAGGCCAGTTTATTTTCCGACTTAGGGAAAGGTGCTCGCCCTACGGCCTGTGGGTTGTGTTGCTGCAGAGGAGCCCATTTTGGCTCTGGCTTGTTCCTGTTTTCCCTCTAATCCGAGGGAAATCCCATCCACTGCCATAGGCGTGCCACAGGTATTTGTCTGTATAAAGAGCCTGTGTGGTGGAGGAGGGTGCTGGGAGGGATGTGGAATGGAGTCGTCTCCCACGGGTGAATAAGCAGCTGTCCCGTCTGTCTTACAACAGGGACCTTCATGGAAGAGGGCACCTGGGAGCAAAGTGCGTGGCTTGTTCTTTTGCTCAGAGTGGCCCCATTTCCCCAGAATCGACTGGGGGGGGGGGGGGGGGGGGGGAGGAATGTTTGGGGCACCACGCNTTGTGTACGCACGTGCCTTTAGCTGCACCCTTCGCCAAGAGGAAGACCACATCCTTCCACCCTGAAGTCCCCCAGAGCTACGTGTGAGGAGGATGTAAACCTCTTCTGGACCCAATCATATATGGCTTCTCGCAGATCGTGGTCCAGTTGGTCTTGGCAGTTGATGCATGCAAATTACTGATAAACTGGACTGCTCTGCTAAAGTATGACTGGGATCTGCTGGGCTCACAGTAACAATACTGACCCTGGCTGTGAAAACTTGGCATTTTGAGAGATTTTGGTGGGTTGAATTGGAAAAGATTGGAGGATTTTACCTGCATCCCCATAGTATGGTGCGTAGTCACGCAACATAAAAGCATGAGGACGGCCACTCTGGAGCACGCTGCCGGTCCTCCAGGCCAGTATTGTGTGTTGCACAGTGGCCAACGGCAGGTGCTTCGTGCAGTTATGAGAACAGAATAAGCAACCCAAAATATTATTTCTGCCTGCAGCATTTTTCTGTTCAGGGTCTTCCTGAGCCACAGGCAATGTCTTTGTATTTAATAGCCTTTAATGGATTGTTATTCTGTTAATTTGCCCAATGACATGCAACTCGAGTGCTTTCACTCTCTCTCCTGAAATGGAGAAGGAGCTAGGGTTGGCTTTGGTGGAGATGGTGAGATAGTGGTGGTGTTGAACAGTGGGGTACCTGTGTCTTCTGCTCCTGCTGTGTCAAAATACTTACAATGTGGTGACAGGGAATGAGAAAGAAGTTTCTTAAAGCATATATATGCTCGTCACTCATTCATAGGTTGCTCTGAGCACAAAAGTGAAACACAGCCTCACCGTTCAGTTAGGGAAAACCGGTGCGAGGTAAAACAAGCGGCTGCCTTTGTTGCTTTCCTTGAGGCGCTGGCCTTCCCAGAACCTGTGCAGCACCCACCGCCCTGTCTGGGGTGGGTGGTGTGGGCAGCGCTGCTGGAGCCGTCAGCGCCCAGCCAGCAAAAGACGCCCCACGGCAGAGGCACCGGGTGGTTGCAGAAGCACCATTTCAGCGGAAGCTTCTCTGCTCTGTTTGCTGGAGTTCAAAACGTGGCTATTGCTAAAGCACAGAGATGGCGTTGGTGACCGGGCTTCAGCATGGGACTGAGCACCGGGGAGCGGTGCGGTCAGGGGTGCGAGGGTGCGTTTTGTCAGCACGACGGGATGGAAGTGGGGTTTGGAGTCGATAGCAGGCAGCTTGTGGACATGGGGTGGTGGTCAGGAGTGTGGTATGAGGATTCACATAGTGATTTTAGAATCACCTTAATAAACAGGATAAACAAAATGGATTTTTTCCCATTTTTTAAAATATTAAACATTTGGGCCAATAGACTCCTTGAGAGCAGACATTAAGAACTAACTAAGGTGCTGTAAGATCACTGCAGCAGATCGATTAACATGATTTGCAAGAGAGTGCTTATTCCATCATCTCTGACTTCACTGGAGGTCTCAAACGTGGGAGAAGATTAACATAATGACAATGTTTGAGGAACAACTTAAAAGTACTTGAGAAAATCACACACAAGTGACTTTAGATTTCAGGAAAAGCCTATGAAATAGTTGCAGGTTTGAATGGATGCCCTGTGCAGTAGAGCAGGGAACAGCATTCACATGGCTGAATTGCGGATTTGAGTAGGGTACGTAATTTTACTCTTTTTTGCTTAATAAGGTAGAAGAGAAAGCTATGACTATATGGAGGGGTATACATGAGAACATGAGAAGATACTAAGCTGTATAGCGAATAAAAATATTTTCTTTTGTGGAACCAGCCTCTGGGGAAGCGATGTTTCCAAGTGGTAACCTCACTGGCACGTTGCCAGTAACAGACGGTCGGGATGAGGTCTGCTTTGGCAGAGGGTGAGAGACTGTTCTGGGGCAGGTTCCTCACCTCTCATTGATAGCCCTTTGAAACATAACTATGTTAATGAAAGAAGAAAGCACGAGGCTGCTCCGGAGTCGAGGTGTGCCCGCGTGCACCCAGGGTCCCCAGAGGACGATGAGAGCCTTCCCCAGACCTCTGGGGATGAGGAGCGCGGGACAGGGCTCAGCAAACCTAATCTGGTCTGAAATGGGAATAAGGCAGACAGGATGAGAAGTCTGAGCTTGTTCTTACCAGAAGGAGGCAATCACAAGGGGAATTGACTTCTCTGATGAACTGTGTTAAGGGAAGAGATTAAAATGATTTGAAATTAACTCTATAAAATTAAAAGCTCACATTCTACATGGCACAGCTGTGAAGGAAAAGATTTGGGAGCAATAGACAATTTAGGACTTTTTTTTTTATTATTCAGTCATGGGGATTAGTTGACCAGGGAGAGAGATTACAACTGTCAGTATTCACAAGCCATCTGGATGGGCCTCCCCTTAGAAGAGAGGAAAAACATGAAGAAGTCTCTAAGCAGACATTTCTGTGCCCATAGGTGCTGTGACTGGCCAAATATGTCGATACACAGAATTACAGAATAATTTAGATTGGGAGGGATGTCTGGAGGTTTCTAGCACAACCGGTTGCTCAGAGCAGGGCCAACTAGATCAGGTTGCTCTGCATGTCTCCAAGGTTGGAGGTCCCACAGCCCTTTAGGGCCCATGTCCCAGTCTTTGTTTCCAGGGTGAAGAAGTTTTCTGTATATCTCATTATAATTTCTTGTGCTTCAGTTTGTGTCCGTCGCCTCTTGTCCCACCCCTGTGTGCCTCCAAGAGTCTTTTTCTCTCTTCTGTCCAGCCTCCCATGAGGTGGTTGCAGGCGGCAGGGAGGTGTCCACCATCTCTCCTCCAAGCTGAGAAAGGCCAGCGCTCTCAGCCTCCCCGTGTACGCTTTAGCCCCCATCTACTCAGGTGCACCGAATGAGCAAATTAGTAGTGTAAGTGGTTGGTGAAATCACCTAGAAATCGTTGGGACTGCACCAATAACTTGCTATTTCTCCTTTCCCCTGACATGCAAGAAAGCGGTACCCGTGTCTGCCCGCACAGGTGCCGTTCAGTGGCTGCCGTTTCCTTCTCTAGGCCCTGCTCAGGGTCATCCCTCTTGGCCATGTGATCACAGCTCGTACTCCCTCATCGATACCGGCATCTTTGCCTACGTCAGGCACGGGGATCGCCCGTCCCCTGAGCACCTCCTCTGCACATTGGTTTTTTCAGGCTGTACGTGCCTCCGGGGAGGCCAAGGCCGTGCAGGCGGTGGGGATGTACGAGCAAGGAGCTGGTTCCCATTCTTCCAGAGAGGACCAAGTAAAAGGAGTCGCTCTGGATTTCCTTGAGCTGTTTCATGGCTGTGTGTGGCTCTGAGCCAACTTCCTTTAGTCTTTTCCATTCTGGAGCTTATTTATTGGCTGTTATTGCCTCATCAGTCCCCAACGTGCTGTTAGTTTAGGATTGGTATTAAAGCGTGCTGAGCAGGTGGAACCCTCCCCCATTTCTGCTCCTGTGAGTTATCGTCTAGGAAGCAAGCAGCAGGCAGGGAGTTGGAAATTGCATCGGCTTTTTCTGTCATTTTGTCAAGTTGTGACTAATTAGCAAGCCCGGAGAGAAGCCGTGTTACAGGCAGGGCTCAGCAAGGAGCGTGGAAGAGGCCTAGGTAATGGCCTTGCAGGGCAAGGCGTCGAAAATACCCCTGCAAAAGGAGTTTCATGCTTAGAAACGGAGAAGGGGAATGAATCTTTGATAAAGATTTGATATTGTGCAACTCAAGCTGCTGGTCAGACGGCGGCAGCTGATCTGGAGACGTCCCTGCTTTTGGAGTATTGCAGGAAATGGGGTTTTATAGAGGCAAGCTCATCTAGTTGGAAAAGGTAATTTGCACTGGGCTAGTGCAGCCTTCATTTCTATAGCAACAAAAGTGTAGAGGAAGAAAATTAAATCTCTTCTTGAAAAGGCTTCTGTGTAATCCCACTTGTCAAATTAACGTGCCTTCAGAATAGTCTTTTGGTGAACAGGATCTTTTGGGACCACTTACCTCTTTCACAGAGAGTTTCAAGAACTTGAAATGGTAAAAAGTGAATTCCCCCCAACCCCGTGCTTTCCCTCAGCAGTCCTTGTGCTCAGGTCCTCCACCAGACTGCTCAGCTTTTTCTGAACTTTAGAATTTCAGAATTTGTGGGTAATACGAGGTTTTGTGGCCTGTTTTATATGAGAAATAGGACCAGGTAATGGTATAATGAACTGATTGAAGCAGAGTGCAGCCAGCCAGCATGAGCTGTTAAGAAAGGTGCCCAAGAAGAACAGCTCCAGCCTTCAGAGCTGCCTATTAATGATTAAACGAGCATTGGAAAGGGGAACTCTTTCCTGAACCCCATTCATTCTCTTATTTAAAAAAATATTCAGGAAAACTGGTTAGCAGTTTGAAAAGCAGATCCTGGGAAACTATATGAACAATCTGTCAAAAATTATTTGCCAGGTGCAGAAAAGTTAGTGGGGTTTCCCTTTAGTTTTTCCTTTCTTTTTGCAGCTAAGCAAAGGATGCCATGGCCAATGTCACTGCCGTGAATGTCGCTGTAGGTGAAATGCTGGAGCAAAGGGCTTATGGTGGGATGGTGGGGGGGGGCGTGCACTGTCCTCGGTATTTGTCAGGAGACTTGGTCAAAGGAGTCCTGTTTTCTGCAGTGTATTTGCAATAAGTTTTGGTCAGGTAATAGAATACAACCAGAGCTTGAGAGAGGTGACAACTGGTAGAGCTGTTGGCCACTAAACAGCTTGTCTGAGAATAAAGTCTTTCTGGCTGCTGCTGTCTCTCGTGTTGCAAGTCTTTGAAGCACATACCTGCTTAGCAGTGGCTTACTGTAAGGCATTTTACTCTGAGAGGTCTTGGAGTCATGTGGGTAGTTCTCAGCAAGCATCAGCTGGGCAGCAGCTGATGACACATGTAGGATGTTAGGAAATAGGAAAGAAATAGAAAGTCTACTAAAAATAGAGTTATACTGCTATGTAAATCCACGGTTTGACAGTCTCTTACTTGCAGTTGTAGTTTACCCATCTGAATAAGAAGAATTACAAAAGGTTCAGAGCAACCAACAAGGGTGACCCAAAGCATGGACCACTTTTCATTTGAGGAAAGGTTAAATAGCCTGGAACTCTTCAGCTCAGGGAAGAGGTGCCCGAGGAAGATTTGACAGGGTTTTATGAAATCATGAGTAGGCAAGGAGAAGGTGAATATGGAACAATAGTGATTTGTCAGTACAAAGGAATGAGGTGGCACTCTGTGGAATTAGCAAGCAGCAAGATTAAAATAAAACGAAGTACTTTGTCACGTTGCATGTGATTAAATTGTAGAATTTATTCCTATTGCATGTTGTGGAGGCCAAAAATATAAATGGATTCGAAATGAGAGTACAAAATTACTGGAGTAAATTTGTGACCAAGAAACATTGTGACCTGTTCAGGGGCTTGAGATGAGGAATGCGGTTACTGGCTTTCAGATGCGGGGAAGGTATCACATGGATGGATCACTGGTCTATTATTCTGTTTCTTATAGTCTTTCTTTCGCTGTTTGTAACTGACCGTTACTCACGAAAGGATGCTAGTGGGACCGAACCCCTAGTCTTCCGCAGTGCCTCTGTCCTTGTATTCTGGTTTGCAAAAGGGCATCAGGTGGAAGGAATCAGCCTCCCTCTGTGCTTCAACATTGAGTGCAATTGAACACTCAATACTAACTTTTAAACTACCAACCACAAGAAGTCACAAATTCCATAGAGGGTATTTTCTTGTTGCTTCATGCAAGATGGAAGAATAAAACAAGTTAGACCATGTTGAAACCTTTTCATTTCTTCTCAGCCACCTTTAGAGATGAAAGACTGACTTGGTTCTTTGAATGTTTTACAGTCATTAAACTTGTTTTTCTTCCATGGTGCAGTTCTTTGGCTGGTCTTTGAAAACTTTATTTTCCTACCAACCATTTGGTGTCTTTGAGCAAGGTGTAGATGTTTTCTCTGATTTTGCACTTTGTGTAATGTTTTTCTCCCATCTACTGAATGAGGGAGAGGAGGGGCTTTTGTCATCTGTTGTTAGTGGAGAAATTAATCTTGTGTAACTTCAGACAGTTCAGATCTTTTCGTCAAGGTCCTCTTTATAGTATGCAGTAGCAAAAGGGGACTTGCAGGGTGCAATTAATTTCCATCTAAACCATTCGTTTAAGTCAGATGAATCATGATCTCGTTGTGCATCTTTCACTCCATAGGTTATGAGGGAACCACGGGAGTACTAGTGCACATGGAGACGTGTACACCATCACTGTCAAAACTTAGGCTAGATGCATCCTACTCTAGGTGTTGGCAACAAAAGGTCTTCATTTAACTACCCAGTTAAACCCGGTGGTTTGATGCAGAAAAATAGGGTCTTCCACAGCAAAATTTATCTGACTTCAGATACATGCCCTAACATGACATGACTCAGCCCCTGCAATCAGTACCTGTCCCCTCCTTGCACCAAGACTTGCTGCTGCGCTGGTCCCTTCCCCTGTGTTGTGCCCCAGTACTGTGAATGTCTTCAGCATCGTTATTGTTGTTTACTGACTTGGAGACCCGAAGGAGCAGAAGAGAAACCCTTCAGCTCCCCAAAGCGTTTAAGCATTGGGACAGGCTTCCCCTTCATGTTCCCCTTTTCTGGACAAGAATGCTTGCTTGATGAGGGACAGAAGACATGGCAAATGCCCTCAGTGAGTCACTGCAAATACTGCAAATCTGTAGACAGGATGAGAATTCAGAATCATCTTGATGGATAGAAACTATTGTTTGAAAACACTTAGATGCAATTCAGTAAGGAGAAATGCAAATTACTACAGTTGCAGGAAAGTAATCAGCTGCGCAAATGCAGGAAAGAGGAGAATGGAGAAAAGGTTCAGAAGTAACAGTGACTCCTAAGCTGAACATCAATTAGCAATATCAAAATGTTGTAAAAACCAAAGATAACGGGATATTCAAACAGAAGTCCAGCAAACAATCTCCTTAGCTTAGCACTGTACAGTATAAATTGAGGTGCTGTGCTGCGTGAGTGCATGGTAACGGCCTCCAAATGCATAATTTAAAATGCAGAGGTGGGAATAAACTCTGCACCATGCCTTTTTGAATAGGACAAGAGGTAATCAGCAACAATCACAGCAAACTAAATTTTAGCTAGGCAGTAGGAGAAAATTTCTAATTATAAGGATAGCATAGCATTAGAAAAGATTATCTAGGTAGTTATTTAAAGGTCTCTCATTGGAAAATAAAGAACATTTTAGACAAACATATGTCAGAAATGTTTTGGTATAATTGATTCTGCACTGGGGCAAGCCTTCTTGAAATCACTTGCAGACTGGGGTTTCTGTGATTTTTATTATCATTCCTTTGCTAAATGTCGACAGTCCTTATCAAGTGTTCCACTCCTGATGGATGGGGCTTCAGGCTGTGTGTGTTGCTGCAAGCCTTGGTAGCTATTCTTTGAGTGTCATGAGGAAAAGGAAACAAAAGTATTTCTTCAACTTGACCAATTTTAAGTTATTTGTACTTATTTCCAGAAAGCAATTAAAAGCAGTAGATTGTCATATTTCTCTGAGCTGTGTCATTATCTGCAGAAACTAGAATTATGAGAAATACTGCAGGTTCTTACAATATCTTCTTAGTGAATTTTGGTGGATTTTTCTTTTGATTAGAGTCTGCTGGTTCTTGTTCTTCCAGGCAGAAGATAATCAGATCATTAAAAACAAATGAAATTAAAAAAATGGTGTCAAATGTTCTTTCCTCTAACACTTCTTTAACTCACAGTAGTTCAGTTAAATAGGTAAGAATTACCAAAAATGTTTTCTGTTTTGATAAAATATGAGTCAGAAGGGGCAATTACATTTGATTTGACTTCCTGTGTATAACAGTCCATTAAATTTTACCTAGATATTGTATTTGATTGCAAAGACTTTTGGTAGACTAAAACAGTATATTCACAAGACTAAACTGTTCTTTGCCTTAAAAGCCCTTCCATAGTGAGGGGATTTGACAGATACCGTTTTCCAGCAGAGGATGCAAAGGAAGTGAAAACTCCTGGATTTTTTACCAGTCTAATTTGGGACATTATTTGTTCCCCTCTTCAAATAAGGTACTTGTTTGTCTCAGAGCATGCAGGCATCCTTGCACGACCTCAGAGAACTGGCTCGCCCCATCCGTTATCATTTGTCCTGTTCCGACCAGTTTTTGTGTTTCACCTTTTCCTGAAGCAGCATCCGCAAAGGGAGGGAGTGGAAAGGAGAAGGTGGGGGGGTGAGCATTTCAGATTTCAAGATCAGAAGCAATCACAGCTTCCAAACAGCCTAGTCCTCTCCCATACATAATTGGGAGAAGCAAGAGTCCCCCACTTTCTTGACATGGTGTTCAACGTTCAGTTGCTCTCTCTAGTGGGAATTCTGCCTTATTTCAAGGCTCTTGAGTCACATCTTGAAATCTGATCTTTTTTCTCAGCATTGTTTGAAAACTCTAAAACATTGCAAGTATTCTTCTTTCAGTATGTACCTCTGTATAGCGATGTAGATGCCTCTTGACCTTCTCTTTGATAGGAATAAATCAAGTTGAATTTCACATTGTAAGACTTCCTTCTCTACTCCTGGGATTCTTTTTGCATTGCCTTGTGGTCTCAAATGTTTTCACGTTGTTCTTGAAGACACCAGCTGGACTATTCTGGTAAAGTCGTGTACAGAGGAAAGAGAGGTTTTTTTCCACTGTATCATTTTTGTAAGTCCAGAGATTGCCTTTCTTCACTTGGTTGCAGTGAGAGCTAATGTTGTGGCAGTATATCCTTTTGGAATTGCTGCTTTCCAAGAATGTCTCGTATCTTGAAAACAGAGCTTGTATTTTTGATACTTTGCGTTTACCTGTATTAAAAACTTTTTTTGTCCTGAGTATTTAGTGACGCAGTCCGGGTCTGACAATCACTTTGTGGCGGCTCACGGCTTAGACAGGTTCACTCTTTGCTGGGTAAGAAACTGGCTGGACGGCCGAGCCCAGAGAGTTGTGGTCAACGGAGTTAAATCCAGTTGGCGGCCGGTCACAGCGGTGTTCCCCAGGGCTCAGTTTTGGGGCCGGTCCTGTTCAATATCTTTATCAACGATCTGGATGAGGGGATCGAGTGCTCCCTCAGTCAGTTTGCAGTGACACCAGGCTGGGCGGGAGTGTTGATCTGCTGGAGGGCAGGAGGNAACATTGGGCATGGTGGTGTTGGGTTGACAGTTGGACTCGATGATCTTGGAGGTCTTTTCCAACCTTAATGCCTCTATGATTCTCTGCTATGGCAGCATTCTTTGTATCCTGTTCAAACTTCAAACATGTAGATCTTGAGTTTCTAAATCAGGGGTTTACATTGTTATTCACCAACTGGATATGGCTTGTTCAAAGAGTCCGTCCAGTCTCTAAAATTATTTGGGATGTTTCCTGATACTCCCAGGTCAGCCCTGGGAGTGCTGCCACCACGCTCATGTGACCACCATGAAGTGGGACACAACTCTCACAGTGCAAAGGTTGGACAGTTCCGGTATAGACCACCAATTGCAATACAGATTAGGACTGGTCCTTATGGGGCTAACTGGAGACAGCTGCCCACACGGTGTCTGCATGCTTTTGATTACATTTTTTGGCCTTTTGGTGAGTGCACTTTTAGTATATTAATATGTCCTATGAGAACCTTGCAGCCTGTGGAGTTAATTCATGTGCAGTGGCACCAAACCCTTAAGCCACAGTACATGATCTCCTGTGCTTGCCATCATCAATTATATTGGGATCTTGACAAGATGCTTGACCTCACATTAACCACACCAACGCGATTTCCTATTCAATCTTCTAAAAAAAGCATTCTGTTAATTTACTTAGGATTGGAGTCAGGCTGATAGTTTATAGTTCTTGTGTCATCCCTGGCAGTTCTTCCACGGTCTGGAATTTCCCAAGTTTCCAGAATTTCTTAAATACTGACATTTGTTACTGAGATGGTGCCTTAGCTGATTTCTCTAAAGCTCTTCAATGTAAAGCATTCTGGCTTCTGGATTTGAAAATGCTTTATTTTAACAGACACTGCCTCATGCTCTCCGAGGAGGTGACAAGTTTTCTATTGCACCCACATCGTTCTAGTAGATGATGACAGTGCCCTCGTCTGTTCCAAATTCAGCACCAAAGTACCTACTGGACATTTCTGTCTTTCCTTCGTTACAGTTAACATTTCCTCACCCACCTCAATGCTGGTCTTATACTTGAGCCACATCTAACTTGTAGGCAATCTCTTTTTGCAATGGTGATGTTTTAGGAGCTATGACAAATACATGTTGAAACAGTAGTTGGTGTATACTACAGATTGTAAATGCTCTTGAAGGAGTAAGATGCTTCAAGAGAAATCATGAATGTTGACACTCAGCAAGTGAAAAAAATGTATTTTGCCCCCTGTACTCTGCAGATTCACTTCACTAAAGAGCTTTGTGAGACCAGATTATTTCAACCAGACTCATGTTAAGTTTCCAGACAAAGCAGGATCTTCAGCATCGCTTGTACTCAGTTAAAATAAGAGAGGTTTCTACTACAGGTTTGTTAGCTTGTTTGTTTTTAACTGTCTTGATCTTGGGCAAATGTTTGCCAAGATCTTTATGCCAGTGGTGTCCTGAAGATCAAATGCAGCACGTGCTCTTGGTTTGTGGTGGCATTTTCTCTCAGATCACATGCCTGGAGTTCAGCTGCCTGTAACTCTTCCAGTGAAGTAACTCGTGACTTGCGCTAAGATTACAGAGAAGGGTAATTCAGACCCTTGTGATGTATCTGCTAGAAACACGCTTTGTAAGAGCAAGGACTAAAAATGTGATGCAAATCATCTGGTCAGAACAAAAATGCTGTGATCGCTGTTTTACTGCTCGCTCACCCCTGCGAGCTTGGTCTGATCAGGACACGGGAGCCGTGCGGGGCTGGGGAGATGCCCCTCGCGCCCACGGGTCACGTCCTGCAGCCAGCAGACACAGACAGGCTGGGGGCTGGCTCGGGGCTGAATACCGCCGCTTTGGTAATAATGCAAACGCTTTTAACAGTGAGGGTAATTTATTGTTGAACGGCTGAAGAATATGGTGGAGTCCTCTCTGTGGGGTAACCCGTCAGTGCTGGGCAGACGTGCATCTGAGCGGGACAGACACGGTGAAAATCTGCAGACGGGAAGCTGTCCTCGGTGAAGACACTCTGGTGCAAAGTAGCGTGAGCTGGCGGGGCCAGGGGTGTCTGTGGTTGTCCAGCATCTGCTACGCTGGCTGCATCCTCAGCGCTGGACAGGGCTGAAACGGGGCGCTGGGGAGCCAGGTGGGGCCGGGGGGGCTGTGGAGCGGCTGTGCTCTGCGGGAGGCTGCTGTGGCCACGTGTGCTGAGCAGACCCGGGTTCCTGCCGCAGTGCCCGAGCTCCACCATCACCTCCGGAGGCGAGGGGCACCAGGAGCAGAGCGGGTGCCCGGTCACCACTGCCTGCAGGCAGCCCACCCCCGACCCCTTCACTGCCACGTCCATCCCTCCCTGGGAGCCCACTGGTGAGGTGCTGGTGAGACGTGCCCTGGCTGGGGAGCGGGCTTGGGACTGGTGCCCGGCTGGCAGAGCTGCTCGGGGGCCGCCCGCAGAGGCGGCCGGGGGGGGGTGGAGCTGGGCACTGCCGTGTCCTGGCTCCCAGGCCTGCCCCGGCCTCCTCACCCTGCTGGTCACGGGCGCCCGGGCCAGGTGGGGGGCTCCTGCCAAAGGCCATGACCCGCTCAGGGTGTAGGTACCCCTGGAGTTCAAACAACCGTAATCGTGGGTTTTCGTTCTGTGATTTTAATTTAATCCGGTTAGGACAACATTTAATATGCTGACATCAGTTATGGGGATTTGAAATTAGCTTCTTGGCCCATCTTCTGTAGGAGATGCTGAGGAAGAGAAGATTCATTCCAGAGGAATGATTATAGCTGGTTCCGGCACTTCATGTAAAGGCCAAGTAGGGTTTCGGTAGGGTGAGGGAAAATTCAATCACCAAATGGGAAACTGGATGTTTCAGTCAGAGATGTCATTTAATAATGGGTCCCACTGGTGTTCTGGAAGAGCTGTTTTCATCCTCATGAAATTAAATACCTTGCTTTCTCCGGTGGGTTTAATAGATCTTGTGGCAAGAGAAGGTTGAACCGCAGATCTTGGAGGCAGCTGACTTGGGAAATCATAGAATCACAGAATCNGAGGTGCTGCTGCTTTCCGAACTGTGCATGAGTGTTGAACTGCTGAAATGACCCCGAAGGCAGACAAAGCTTCATGTTACAGATGAAGACAGAAGAAATAAATGCGTGACAGTAACCTGCAGTGCTTAGCAGTCTAAAGAAAAGTGTTTTGGTTGCATATTAATCAGATTAGCTCTAGGCACATGTGAGAGATGCACCAGCAAACTGCCTGTTTGGGGCATTTTTCAACACTGCTGTGAGCAGCGGTGTGCACAACTGACAGCGCTTCCCTGGGAAGGGCGCTTTGGAAAAAGGCACAGAAACGCCTCTGAGTGCAAACCATAGGTAGAGGTGATGGCAGAGAGCAACGGAAGCCGTGGTGTGTTGTATTGGTACAACATAAACATGGTTTGAGCGAGCAAAATTGACAGTCTTGAAACTTCCTCTCCACCCATCTTTCCGTCTCCAGGACTGCACTTGTCATACGCTCCTGTCTATGAATAATGAGTTAAGTCTGTCAGTAGCAGGCCTGAATGCTAATTATCCCCCAGTATAATTATCAGCTTCAGCTTCATAACTGATGCTACAGGGGAAAAAAGGCTTTACTTTGCCCTGCAGTCCCTTCTGCCATGCTTGTGAAGGGCATCTTTCAACAGCATTATTAAGGCATCTAGAAGATAAGTCTTGTCGCACTGCTTTCTTGCCAGACAGAAGTTACCTCCAGCTGTCATTTGTGTGGCACGGAGCCCGAGCAGGACCTTCTCAGTTTGCTAGAGCCGATGCAGCCACTTGCCCTCCTGCTGAGTGTGGGATCTCAGCATCCTCAGACAAGGAATGCTCGCGTCAGCCCAGAGAAGAGTGTATGGAGCTACCCATATGTTAGCTGCATATATTTGCATGTATGAATACTAACAGTCATGTGCACAGCAGGAATAACATACTAGCAAATTACAATAGGTTTTATAATTATTTTGCGTGGGTGTAAATTACTACTCGACCTGCAGGGCAGAAGAGAATCAAACCATAAACCTGTCCCTCTTCCTCCGTACGCTGACTGCAGCGCTGGTTTCGAAGCACTCAAGGGTGCTGGTACGCTGCTGCTGCTGCTTGTGAATGTTTTGTGAGGGTGATTTCCTTGTAATGTCTGTTTTGTTAGGAATGCTAATTCACTTTCAGGCTGGTGACTACTTGGATCACTTATCTTTTTTTAAAAAAGTAGTATTCTGTTTGCTTTCCTTAAGTTTCTGCTACATTTATGTTCTTTTCTGTCTTTTCAGGAATGGTTGTCAGGGTTGCTATACGTGATCCCATGGTGCAAATATTAATTATCAAAGTATTTCCATTCCTGTTACTGTCTTGGGGTTTTTCATGATGTGGCCTTCGTATACAAATACTTTTTCGTTTCCTCATTGTTTAAGTTGAAGCAAACTAATAAATACATTGTATAAGAAGTCAAGAAGTCAGAAGCATTACATCGCTAATAAATGTGATCTTTTTTCTACTTAACCATCCCATGGTGTTAAGAGAAGCTTCTGGCGTATTACTCCTGTGCTGCGAGTTCGCACTTGTTAAGAGTTTGAGTCAGAGCAAGATGAAACTTGGAGTCANAGAGCCGATGCAGCCACTTGCCCTCCTGCTGAGTGTGGGATCTCAGCATCCTCAGACAAGGAATGCTCGCGTCAGCCCAGAGAAGAGTGTATGGAGCTACCCATATGTTAGCTGCATATATTTGCATGTATGAATACTAACAGTCATGTGCACAGCAGGAATAACATACTAGCAAATTACAATAGGTTTTATAATTATTTTGCGTGGGTGTAAATTACTACTCGACCTGCAGGGCAGAAGAGAATCAAACCATAAACCTGTCCCTCTTCCTCCGTATGCTGACTGCAGCGCTGGTTTCGAAGCACTCAAGGGTGCTGGTACGCTGCTGCTGCTGCTTGTGAATGTTTTGTGAGGGTGATTTCCTTGTAATGTCTGTTTTGTTAGGAATGCTAATTCACTTTCAGGCTGGTGACTACTTGGATCACTTATCTTTTTTTAAAAAAGTAGTATTCTGTTTGCTTTCCTTAAGTTTCTGCTACATTTATGTTCTTTTCTGTCTTTTCAGGAATGGTTGTCAGGGTTGCTATACGTGATCCCATGGTGCAAATATTAATTATCAAAGTATTTCCATTCCTGTTACTGTCTTGGGGTTTTTCATGATGTGGCCTTCGTATACAAATACTTTTTCGTTTCCTCATTGTTTAAGTTGAAGCAAACTAATAAATACATTGTATAAGAAGTCAAGAAGTCAGAAGCATTACATCGCTAATAAATGTGATCTTTTTTCTACTTAACCATCCCATGGTGTTAAGAGAAGCTTCTGGCGTATTACTCCTGTGCTGCGAGTTCGCACTTGTTAAGAGTTTGAGTCAGAGCAAGATGAAACTTGGAGTCACCAAGGCCAAGGTGATGGTTGGTGGCTGCAGAGCTGCTGGTGCAATACGTATCGTGGTGTCTGCTGCCACGGTAGGGGATCTGATCGGCTTTCATTTTTTTTAGACAACCACAGAAATGGGAGGTTTTGGATCCATATGTTCTTCTGCTTCCTTGAGTAGCAACCATGCCTGAAAGCTATTTTCCACAATTGGTTTTTCAGCAGAACATTACTTTCTCCCATACAATCCTTAGCACAACATTACATGCCTGTGTCATGGTAATACTGGCCTTTTCATTTTTTAAGACTGCTTGTAAGCTTAATGCTGTGACAAAAAGCTTGCTTAGCAGCAAGAAAAGCTGAGCTAAGCACGTTATGTATGCGCTGCATTGATTTCCAATTCGGACCATCAGTGGTGAACAAGGCTCTCTAAAAAATCAGCATGAACTCTTCCATTGTGAAACTCAGCTGAGGGTTTTGGCTGACAGGCCTTGGGATGCGTTGGTGGAGCGTGGGGGCCTAGTGCCCCGAGGAGCGAGCCCTTGGCTGGGGGAATGACCCCGCTTGCTCTTCAGATGGGCTGTGTTTTGTTCAGAGGCGGGTCTAGGATGGTCTTTCTTAGCAGTACGTGTCGTTTCTAGGTGCTTTTTTATGGGTGGGAGAACACCTGGGGCTCTGGACAACCAGCATGTATTATTATCAGTACAAATTTAAAGGAATAAATATGTTTCTGGAACAGGTTCCTGAAAGAGAGATTTGGGTTTTGTCTGCAGTCCATTGTATGTGTATGTGACAGTGAGTAAGGGAGGACGGGGAAGAAAGGGGAAGTGATTATTAACTAAAATTGAGTAACGTACGGAAAAGTGGCTCATGCCAGACGGTGACAGACTCTTGATGATTCACATCTACATCACTCTGTCTGTTAAGTTGGAGAGGTTACTTTCCACATCTAGCTGGACTTGGAGCAAAGGAGCACTGGTGTTGAATATTGGCAGCATTAGGGTTGTGCAAACAGAATTTCGCTAATGCTGCTTCTAGCCGTGTCAGTGGAATAGATGTCTTTGTCACTAATGTCAGTAGAAGTAGCTGATAAACACAAGAGGCGGCTTAGTGAATTAATTGTTTTTCACATGATGTCTTTGCTGGTTGGAAACCCACTATAAGCACTGAATGTTAAATTACCAGCATAGAAAGTCTAAAAAAGAGGTTTTGTTTCTGGGTGTTCATGTTCTAAAGAGCGATGACAAAATATATATTGAGAGCCAGAGTGTGTTAACTTAAAGTTATTCTTAATTACAGTAAAAAGTTAATGATAATTATTACAGAGGAAATGTGTCAGACCCAAGGGAAACAGCTGTTGTATTAAAATGAGAATTGTGCAAATTACTGGACATTGTGAGTACAACGTGGAAATGTTGAGTCCAGGAAGAAAATACAGTGACAGAGGCTGCTGTGTGGGGATGACCAGGAAGATATTCCACCGGGCCGCTTCCTATCACAGAACACTGCAGCGTGGCTTTGCGAAGGGGACCCATCCAGTACTGTGAGATAAGTTCTCTTCATCAGATGAGTACATGTGTGAAATGGTCTTTGCATGATGCTGCCCCTTAAAATGAGCCAGGAAGCTGGGCTAGGTCTGTGTGCGCTGTCAGCGGCGTCTCTCAGCCAAGCCGGTGCGAGAGGTGGAGATCTAATCAGGGCTCTGCCTGCAGCCCTGGCTGGAGCGATGCACAGTCACGCTGCTCCTTGTAGAGGGACCATCACGGGTCAGAGACCTTGCAGCTCCTACCTGGTTTGATTCATGAGGAAGCAGTTCAGCTAGACAACTGAAGACATAAAACCAAAAAACGTCATTCAGGTTTTTTCTCGTTCTGAAGGTGCTAAGTCATTTATTAAAGAGACAGGAACTGTCAGTTAAGACCATAAAAGATGTGTTGATCAATAGTGACTACACTACTTATGCTGAGTCTGGAGCGGCTGCAGCTGCATTGTACACCTGATCTGGGCATGCCTACGTGCTAAGGGTATTTCTCGTTGCAAATGTCATGGAAAGATCAGTGTATGCATGCGTGCAGTCAGGAGAAAAGCCTTCCCGCAGAGCTAGCAGCTGATGATGATGGTGGGAGTGCTGTCCAGGGACACACTCTGATGATTAGAACTGAGACATGGCCATTTTATATTCTGACACATACAAAGCTGCTTCAAGGTGGGCACAGCCATTCATGGCATCACCAAGAAATTATAAAGGTCCCCTCTGACTCATCTCATGAACCAGCCGATGACAAGAATCTGCTGGCACTAGAAGTCATCCCTGTGGATTGCCAGAACAGCAAGGGAGCAGCTGTAGCGTAAGATGCTGCATAGATGACATCTGCTCTCTTGGAGAAATTAAATAATTGCTATTGAGCTCTTAGAGAATTAGGACTAAATTGGTAAAATCTTGAGTTGCAGCAGTACACCTGGTAAAATAAAATAATTTGTGAAACAGCAAGGGTAAAGTGATGCCTCACTGAGTACCACCTCCGCTGATGAAGACTGTTGAAAATCAGTTCCAACATATGACCCTCCAGCACGTTACTGCATCAGTTGATGAGGTTTTGGTCCTCGGAACAAGGCCCTCTGAGGTCGTGTGCTTATGCGCTGATATTTCAGCAAGAGTGGGAAACTCCAGTACCCAGCAGCTGTGTGAAACCCAGGCACTGCTTCCGCAGGCTGCGAGGTGTGGAACTGCTCAGCAAGTTGGACCCCAGTGCAACTTCAGCAAAAACATTTTCTCATTGCGTTCACTGCTCCATTTAGGGGACATGAGCTTCTTTTCTTACTGTTTTGAATATCCTGTGAATCTAAGATCTTTCAAAAGACAGTAAGACAGTTGTTCTCAGTGATTTCGGGACCTACCTTTGAGCTTCATGAGGGTGATGTCAGAACGTATTGCAGCTATCACAAGGAGCTGCATTTACCTTTAATGCAAACTGGTGCAACTTGAAGAAACAGTGCCCCTATCTTGGGCCACATAGCCATCGGTACCATTAAATCACTCAAAGAGAAAGTCTGGAGACTGTCTGCAGAGTGCAGCAGCTTCCACTGCTACAGGACTGAAGCACTGCCTGAGGATGATCAGCTCATTAGACAAGTGTGTGTCCAGAAAACCTGACATCTGGTGACCCTGGGTGAGTTGCTGCCCTCCAGCACTGAGTATTTCATCAAAGCGAGTGTGACCGATGCCACAGGTGGGGCCGGTCGGCGTAACCGCTGCCGCAGCCTGTGACAGGTGCCGGCGTCACCGCCATGAGGACGGGACTCCCAGGTGCCGGGTGAGTCCTGGTGTGGAGATTGTGTAAGAGACGTACAAAGGGTGGTGTGATTAAAATATCAATGGTAGCGTCTGTATGAGAAGGCACCAAGAGAGACAGTAGATCGGGGATCAAAGGCATGGCTGTGCTGATAATCCCAAACACAATCAGCAGTAAAGCACGTCAACACTGAAGGCTGTGTTGCTGACCTGGGCTGCCCACGGTGCAGATGCTGGGTTAGATAGAAGTCGTGTGTGCTGATAGTGCCACCGCACAGACGACTCGTCGGCAGACCACCTGCACTTTGATAATGGGAGGATGGCGACAACATCACCGCACGCTGCGTGTACCATTCCTCAACCTTTCGATCCAGCAGGAAGACAGGCTGTAGCCACTACATGCCCCAGATGAGGAAAGAAAAGGTAGTTGTCAGCAGCCTTGCTAGGATTGAAAAGGACGAAGCAAGAAAGATTCAGGACAAGGATCACATCATAATAACTGTTGACTCCTACAGGGTCTAAAAGATCTGTCCAAAGTATAGTTTGGTTTTGCCAAACAACGAAACCAGGAGACACGTGAGAACTTAACAGCCACTGTCCCTTGTACTGTCACACAAGTGACCTCCATCGCAGTATTTGGTAGCTCACACTTTGGCAGTTCTGAGTACGTGGTTATGGGAATGTGAGTGGACAGAATCAACTTACCAGGAGAAGTTACATACAGTCCAAATCACCTTCTTCAGGGAGGTCTTGTGCGGAGTTTCCTTGATTTAACTCTTACAATGATGATGCAGCAATGACCAAAACGGACAAAAGCCAGTGAGGACGGGCTATCAGTGAAGGACTGTGCTCTAACCACTCTTCAGCTACTGAGGCTCAGGCCTCCTGTCAGGTATGATTAAATGCCTGGTTCTCTTTGAGCTTTAATCTTCTGTTTTATGGGTGAAGTTTTTTTCTGGTGTTGCAGATTAGGATCTGAACAGAGCTATCAATGTGAATCACTTCAGACGTCCCGGGTGGCAGAGCACGAAGCAGAGTGGCCAGTCTGGTCACTGATGGTCCTGCGGGGCCGAGGACAGCCAGCCCTCAGTGCTGTTTGTGGGGCTGATTCAGAAACTGCACGTTCCTGCATTCATCGTCAGAGCGTGTGGTGACTCCAGCTCTGTGAGGAGTTCAGATGTGTCTGCTGTGCAACCTGCTGCTCCTGTGATCTCTGCCAGCAAGCTTTCTGAAGGGATGTAGGTGTAATGGGTTTGACTCCTTAAAGCCACGATTCTTTTCAAACACTTAGGTGGGTTTTCTAGAAGGAAAGACTTGGAGCGGCATGATGTGTACATGCTGCAGACGTGTCTCTCTTGAGCTCAGGTGTGTAGTTTGTGAGCTGAGAAGGGCTTTTGCCAAGCTTTGTAAGAGTGGTCGTACTGGCGTAGGCAAGAAGTCCACCTCTGCTTTCTCGGACAGAGACCAGTAGTGGGTGACCAGGGAAGGATATGGGAGCAGGGCATATACACAGTGATGCTTCCCCAGAATGCTCTGTCTGTCTGCAACAGCTTATGGGTCAGAGATTCTCCATCCAAAGTGTGTCCTGTATGCAGTAATACTTAAGGGATTGCTCTTCCAGGAGCTTTTCCAGTCGCTCCTTGATTGCCTGTAAATTTTTAGCACAATGTCCTGTGGCAAGAAGAAACTTATCCCATGTCATGTGATATTGCAGTTTATTTGAAACGTTATCTTCTAGGTTCATGTGATGTGGCCTAGTCCTTGTGCTGGAGGAGGCAATGGGCAGGCCACCACCTTTAGCCCCTCCATAGCACTCAGGATTTGGTAGAACCATTTCCCCTGGGTTGTGTTTCTTTCAGGTTAAGTGGTACTAAGCAGCACCATTCCTTGTACAGAAAATCTTTCCAGACTTTGGACAGTCCATGTCACCTTTCTTTTTCTCCGAGTTTCATTGTATTCTTTTCTAAATGGGAGTTATTGCAAGCATTTAAGATGTGGGGGGACTTTGGCTGTTCCAATGGTATAATGTTCCTCTGCCCAACTCACTTTTCTTTGCTCATTGTTACTGGCCATTGTAGGACATTTTGCTGACACCCTTCACGAACTGTCTGTCATATCCCTGGGTTCTTAATACTGGTCATCAGCTCAAAGCCTGTGATTTTATGTATGAGGAGAGAATTATTTTTTCCCATGTGCATCAGTTTTTCTCCACGTTACATTTCATCTTACATTTTAAGAACTTTCTACAGTTCCTCACAGTTTTCCTCCTCTTTATTATCCTGAATAATTTAGCATTATCAGCAAACCTTGTTACCTCTCTTTCATTCCTCTCATAAATGATCTAGGGCTATGTTGAACAGCGTAAGTCCTGGCACCGATCCCCGTGAGACTCCGCTGCTGACCTTTCTTCTGATGTGAAATCCAATCATTTACTTTTATTTTAAACCTTTTAACAAATTTCACATGTAAAAACCTTCCTTTTTATCCCATGGCTTCTTAGCTTCCTCAAGAGATTTTAATGAAAGACCTTGTCAAATGCTTTTGGAAATCTAAGTGGACTTTAGTTTAAAGTTTTTGTTGTCAAATAACTTGGATCTCTGCTTTTTTTCCCATCGGTTGTTCTCTCTGGCTGTGTCCCAGTTCACCTCTTGCTCTGTTCTGGTGTTGGCACATTGCATCTCTGGAACAAAACCTGGTTGTCATTCTGGGGATATTTAATTCGAGTGAGCACTTGCTAATGGTGCTACTGAAGAGGCTGTTGAGTTCGGCTGTCTCCTCCCTGCATGATCCTCCAGTATAATCGTGGCAGGACCTGTACCCTCAAACACCATTGCCTGTCCCTGTGCCATGCTCATGTGGAGCTCCCCCCGAGCACCACGTTGTGAAACGCTGCTTCATCAGGTGCTGCACAGTCCTCAGGTTGTTTGAGAACTATGAACCGAAACACCTTAAAAAAAAGGTGGTGTGTTTGTTCCCAGGGGCCCCCCGAGGCAGCGCTGGGCGGTGTGAGCGCAGGTGCTGCGCTCAGGGAGAGTGCCCGGGCGATGTCGACACAAGCCCTTCTGCACTGCTTGGTTTTGGGGACCGAGAGCGCTCCTGACATGGCTGACGGTAGCGTTGTAGGTTGGGTTTTTCCACACTGCCTACAGAATCCCAGAATTGCTGGAGGTGGGGAGGGACCTCCCTTACCTGCATCTGTATGTGCTTTATCATACAATCACAGGATGGTTTGGGTTGGAAGGGACCTTTAAAGATCATCTAGTCCAACCCCCCTGCCATGGGCAGGGACACCTTCCACTAGATCAGGTTGCTCAAAGCCCCATCCCCTGGCCTTGAACACTTCCAATGATGGGGCATCCGCAGCTTCTCTGGGCAACCTGTTGTTCCAGTGTCACACCACCCTCAGCGTAAAACGTTTCTTCTTTATGTCCAGTGTAAACCTGCCCTCTTTCAATTTAAAACTGTTGCCCCTTCTCCTGTCACTGCAGGCCTTGGTAAAAAGTCTTTCTCCATATTTCTTGTAAGCCTCCTTTAAGTATTGAAAGGTCTCCCCGGAGCCTTCTCTTCTCCAGGCTGAACAACCCCAATTCTCTCAGCCTTTCTTCACAGCAGAGATGTTCCATCCCCCTGGTCATTTTCGTGACCCTCCTCTGGACCTGCTCCAACAGGTCCGTGTCTTTCTTCTGCTGAGGGCTCCAGAGCTGGACGCAGCGCTGCAGGTGGGGTCTCACTGGAGCAGAGCGGAGGGGCAGAATCACCTCCCTCGACCTGCTGGTCACACTTGTTTTGATGCAGCCCAGGATACACTTGGCTTTCTGGGCTGCGAGTGCACATTGCTGGCTTATGTCCAATTTTTCATCCACCAGTATCCCTAAGTCCTTCTCCTCAGGGCTGCTCTCAATCAATTCATCCCCCAGTCTGTATTGATACTGGGGATTGCCCCGACCCATGTGCAGGACCTTGCACTTGGCCTTATTGAACTTTATGAGGTTTGCACGGGTCGGCTCCTCAAGCTTGTCCAGGTCCCTCTGGATGGCATCCCGTCCCTTTAGCGAATCAACTGCACCACTCAGCTTGGTGTCATCTACAAGCTTGCTGAGGGTGCGCTCAATCCCACTATGTCGTTAATGAAGATATTATGATGGTCCCAGTACGGACCCTTGAGGGACACCACTCATTACTGGAGTTTATGAGGCAAGACATTCACTTAAAATGCCATGTTAGCTTTCCCAAGTGTAATATTTATCCATGCGTTGGCTTGTTCCAGTTGCTAGAGCCTTTCCCAGGGAGGTGTCAGGATGATGGACCTGCAGCGCCTTCCTCCTCTGCTGGCACCCCTGTAAAACAGACACCACATGCCCACCGTCCCGGCCCCAGATGCCACGGTGCTTCTCACCGCAGCCTACGCAGCGAGTGGCACAGCTCTGTCGCACACATGGTACGCTAGACACTTAGCTGTCTACTGTCTGGTCTTGGTGGCTTGTGCCTCTCCTTTTTGTTCCAAAACCTCTTGTAGAGATGCTTCCATTTTGGATCTGTCTGCCTACAAGTCTCTGCGCTTCTGAAGGTGAAACCTCCGCACAACAGGGAAGCAAAAATTGCATTTCGTTTCTCTGTTATGGCCTTACCATCTCTGGGTGCTGCTTTGACACCACGATCATCTGACCCCAAAGATGCTCTGGTAGGCTTCCTGCTCTGTATGTGCTTGAAAACTGGTTTAGTATTGGTTTTGAAATCTTTTGCAAATGGTTCCACAGACCCATATTTGGCCTGTCATACTGTGTTTTTACATTTAACCTGCAAGTGATCACAATCCTTTCCGTGTTCCTCATTTGGATATGGTTTCAGCTTTATGAAGAATGTTTTCATGGTTTTAATAACCTCCATTTCCCTGCTGTTTAGCCATGCCAGCTTCTTTCTGTTCTTTCTCAATCTGTGGCATGTATTTGTACTGTGACTCCAGCACAGTGTCTTTACATGGTCTCCATCTGTCTCCTTTGCTGAGGATGGAATAAATCCACATTGTAGAATTTGGATTTTCTAGGACTTGTTTTTATTATTTATAGAAATATGCATTGTTCTTTCTCAAATGCTATTGGGCAAGAGGCAGACATAATGTTCTTTAATCTCCTTTCGTTCAAGCAAAAGGAGATTGTAGGTGTCATCTGTCCTTTCCCAGTACATCTGACAACTGTGGTGGGACTAACTCCTGTAACATCCCTCTGTTTGTGACCGTTTTCCCCGTTAAATATATGCAGTATGAATTTCGTGAGCTAGTGAGACATTCTAAGATTTGAGATGCTGCTGCGTGTTACCTTATGTGTCTCTCTGTGCACCTGCGCAGCCAAATGGCTCCGACGTCAGCTTTGAACAATGCTGTTTCTGTGGAGCAGAATTCCCACAGGTGACACCGGTAATTTGGCAGCGCTGAGTGCGGATCAGAGGCTGCCTTTGCCTCCTGTTTTAGTAGACACCATTTTGCACCATTTGCTAAAGAAGTGATAATGGGAGGCTATGAATGATGGACCTGAACTCCTGAGACTACCTTTGCTCATCTGCGGTCCGTTGTCACTGTTGGTGTCAGGTTTAGCCTGTCTGGTGGAGAGCATATCCAGGGAGAAGGAGCTGGATAACATCACCTATTCAGCTGCAATGCCTCTTTTGGCAAGTGAGGATAAAAATACAGGACAAAAAGCTTCCTTCTGCCGGGATAAATATAAGCCTGATTATTCCAGGGGCTTATCTTTTGTGCATCTCTGCAATGGCATCTTTTCCTTGACTGCTTTTTGGCATTCACAGCAAGGTCTTAACAGCTTTCTCAGTATCGCTGCTAGTTTGGAGTCCAGGCAAAACATGTCTTGGACTTTCTTAGACTTCTTCTTAGACTCTCTTCTCTTAATGAGCTGTCTTATTTTAATGTTTTGGTTAATGCCCTAGAAGTTTCCAGCTGGGTGTGTTTAAATGAAACAAATCCAGTACTGAAAATTTTCTGTGAAAACTGCCTGTGTTTGAATGGGGAAGATGCTGCTTTTCAGTGCCTTTCACTAATGGTCTTCCTCACTTTCTGCAATATCTGATCTTCAGAATTTCTCTGGTACTCACAGCCCACATTTCATCTGGGACTGAGCAGCGCTGGCTTTGGGTTTTCAGCTGGTGTCTGAAATGCGTTTGACCGGTGCTGGAGGCAATGTGATCTCAAAAACACATCCTTCTTGGGGCCTTGCTGCACTTTCAAATCCTGTCTGTGTGTGTGGCTGGACGATGGTTTCTTCTGGAGTTAGAGTTGCTTTTCATCTGTCAGTTTGCTTTTGACGTAGCTCATAATTAGTGCCTTGATGAGCTGCCTCCTGACGGAATTAAACAGAAAATCTTACTGATGATAATCAGTGCTTCAGGACCAGTTAGGAGCATAAATAGGCTCCTTCTTAGCCTCTCCATTTCCTGCTGTTCTTTGCTTTCGATGCAGAAGCACCACTGTCACCTGCATTCCCAGAGATTTCCTCATCTACAGTGGAGATTTAAGTGGTTTATTTTTCCATTTGGGATAGGGCTTTTCCCAGTTTCACTTCTGATGTTGCTGCTGAGGTCCCCTGGCTGCCAGTCTCTGAGCTGGGAGCTCTTCTGGGACGGCAGTAGTGCACTTCAGACCTGCTCCTTTTCTCTTCGCTGCTGCTGCTGTCAGTAACTGTTCGAGACGAGACACCTGATCTGACCCACTGTGGTCATTCTTTTTCTCTCGTATTCAAATAGAGCCAAGAAATACAGCTGTGTTGTGCTTTGGCTGGCATCCGCGCTGCAGAAGAGCAGGGCTATGTGACAGCAACCTCTGCGGAGTGCTCGGGTCTGGGTATCTCTCCAGGCTCCATTGCTGCGAGGGATGCTGTGCTCAGCAAACCGTTCAATAGGAATGTGCCCAGCTGATGCCAAACCTCCGGGACGTGCCTGTTCCCTATTGATTTCTGCTAGAAGCTTAGCTGTTTGGTATGTAAATCCAAGGGTGATCTGTGATCTCTCTCCCTAAAACTTCATCTGCTCTGTGAAGTGAGATAGGGTAGGAAGGAGATGTGCATGCCTCGTTATTGTCCATGCTGTTTCATTGCTGCCTTGCTCCGTGGGATAAATTTGATCCGGGCCAACTTGCACTTTCCTGGACGAGTCCAGCCATAGCGCAAGGCCAGCCCTAGCCAGAGGCAATTTCTAGAATACAGTTTGGAAAGAGCTGCCCTGTGTTATGGCTTTGATTTTTTGGGGGGAGAGGAGAAAGTTTGTCGATAAAGACTCAGGGTGCCCCACATGCTCTTGAGGCCAGAGCATGGTCTGTGCCCCACTTATTTACTATTGCTGTCAAGTCATCCTTCTGCTGTGGGAGATGTTTTCTGCACAAGGTAGCTGAGCAGAATTAAACTCCTTGTGCTGCCTGACTGTGGAACACCACAGTGTGCGAGTGAGGTTTCTGCTGGGAGAGGCCTGAAACGGTCCATCCTTCTACTAACATCACCTGAGCTTAAGTTTTTCTTGAGGGAGATTTATCTAGAGTTCCCAGTGAGTGGCCTTCCATCCATCACCACCCCATTCCCGTGCTTCGGCAATATTACTACTGCGAAGTTGTGTGACACCTTCTGAGCATTTTCTCATGGGAATTATCAAGCCAATTAGTCAAACCAGGTCTTTCCTCCTGGGCCTTTTATCCTCCAGGTGTCCTCCTCAGGTCTCTCTCCTCTTGACCCACATCCTTCTGGAAGTGTGGTGCTAAGAACTGGGCAACTGGAGTGTTATCTAACTTTAGTAATGTGATTCACGTCACTTCATTGTAGGTGTCTACCGTGTAGGTGTCTGAGCTCATCGCCCTGGCTCACCCTGGGAGTCGATACAGATGTGTGCAGTCAGTGGAGCCAGGGGTGCCATTCATCTGACAAAATGTAGGCGGTCATTTCAGCATGGGATGAATCACAGTTCCATTGACTTCACTGAATAGCTCTCCATTGAGTCTAAAAGGAGCCCAGAGCGACTTGCTCACTGTAGGTGCTTGTTTTATATATGCCCACATTTAACTAGATGACTCCCTAGGCTACTGCATCATGGGGTAGGGCAGAAGGATTATTTCAAGTCTTAGACAGCACTCCTGTTTATATACCTCCAGTCACACAAGTGTGACACTGCTGCTGACGTTTATGAGTCTAGGATGGTATTCATGGCCCCTCCTGCCTGCTGGCTGCCCAGCCAGTCCTCCTCCATCTTCTGTTTTTCTTTTCATAGTTCCTGACTGTAGTACCTTGCACTTTTCTTTTTTCCTTTTTTTCCTCTGGTATTTTTCAGACCATTTCTCCATAGAAAGTAGCATGTGAGTCCAAGTCTGCTCTTCCAACATGCTGCTGCCCTCTCAGATGGGATCTTCTGCAAATTTGTTAAGTTTACTCTCTGTTACATCCTAGTCATTGGTGAAAACATGGAGCTTGTCCTAAGACAGACCCCTCTGAAATCCCACTTGATACATCCTTCCAGTTCAACAGTGAAAAATGTGTCAAACCAGCTGTTTACTCACCTTGCAGTAGTTTATGTTCCCCTTGTTTTTTATGGGAATGCCTTGTGAGAGCATTCAAAATGCCTAACGGTCATCTAGATACATATCACAGAACTGCCTTTCCCGTGTTCATGAGACCTGTTATGTTCAAACAGAAATTAGGTTCATTTAGAACTATCAGTTCTGTCAAATCCATGCCACCTGATATTTATCACCTTCATTTCTTCTAGATGTTTCATTAAACCGTTGTGTTGTTTGTGAGAGGATTTTCCTGGGAATTAAAGATAAGTTGCTTCATTTTATACTTCCTTTGATCTTTCTACTGCCTGTTTTTAAAGATGAGCATCATCCCTTTTTTCAGATCTTCTGGAGTGTCGTGCATCCCATGCAAGCTCTCAGAGACAACCCATCATAGACGTCAGATACTTTCCGCTGGCTGCCTAGGCGCTTTCAGTGAATTTCACCAGGCCCAGACAATTGAAAAAAATTCTAATTCTTCTAACTGCTGTTTTTTCATATGAGGGCCAGAGCTAATCTTTGCTGTTATGGTGTTACCAGGAGTTAACTGTAGTACATAACCATGCTATTTTTTTAATTGTTCATTTGATAGATCGGTTAGGTCTGTCCCTTTAAAGAGCCACAAAGTTACTAAAGTTGCCCTAGTCAAGCATCATGTTCATTAACTGTCTTTAATTTGGTTTCAAGAAAAGACAAACCAGCAGACGGTCTGACACTCAACCCTGCAGAATCGAGACGATCCGGTAGACCTTGTGTCATCTTGAGGAGCAGCTCTGAAGAGCCATGCTCTGATGCCTCTGCATCGTTACATTAGTTCGTCTGTTTATTCATTTGCTAGTTAGATGTAGGGCACAGTAATCTGGCAGTGAACTTGAGGTGCTGTTTTTCATTGGGTATCATAACTTTATTTAAACATTTATGTCACAAGAGTATTAAATCATTATTTTGCTTCATCTTTCTCTGATACCTTAAAATAACTCCCTACTACATCTTATTTTTGAAAGTTCCTATTTTTATTTAGACAAAAATAAAAAAAAGAGTAATTTTGGTTATTTTTTCGGTATGACGTTATCACAGATCTTTGACTACACTGCTTCATCTCCTACTCCAGGCTGGTTTTTATTGCTTTTTCCAGCCCTTGGAGCTCCAGCAGTGCCGATCAGTGGCATCTCGGGTGTCTCTCTACTCCCCTACAATTCTAGTTCACAAAAGTGTAGGGGCTTTTTATTTCACTTTTTATATACAGCTATCTATAGAACTAATTAGCATGGTTATATCCAACATGAAGGTGTCCAATGGATCTTACTGTAGTCAGTTATGAACCTGAGGATTTTTAGGTGCCTGTAGAGCTAGATGGCAATAGGCAAAGGATTTGCAGGTTCTGGAGGGACTTAAACTGGGAGTGCTCTTGCAAGACCCCTCTTGCAAGTCTAACTTCATAAATCCCTCTGAGGACAACACAGTGGAAGAGAGTGAGCTAAAACAAGTAAACACCCAACATTTCTAAAAATCCCACAGGTAGCTCTACATACTTACTTTTGGAGTGTTCAGGGACAGAAAGTAGTGTGTGGGGAGTTTTCCTATTGTTTCTGACAGGTTTAGGTTTTTCAATTAAGGTACTTCTTGCCAGTTTATTTGTAGGAAGAGGAATAATTTAGAGATGGCGGAAAGAATCAAATATTCTTTGTGCAGAATAACTTTGGGTAAGAGCAGCAGCAGGCTGAACTTATTTAAAGGCTTACATTATTGCAGGAAATCTTGGCACATGAGGATTGGTGGGGGAGGCTGGGTGAAATTGTACTTACACAGAGTACAAGCAGTTTTGTCAAGAGTTTCTTCTGTTTATCATGTGGAGGAAACAACAACAGAGGTCCTATGGGAAGAATTAGAGGTACAGGATTTTCTTTCATCGTGGATTCCTCACTTTCTCATTGACAAAGCAATCACAGCAGGACTAATTGGGCACTTCAGCCAACCACCAGATAAATAGAAATCATGATTTTATACATAAACATTTGTTTCCCTTTCCTTTTCTCTCTTTCTCTTGCGTATACACATACACAAACACATTCTTGTAGAGGTGGCAGAAGTTGCTCTTGGTATGGGGTTAAGATCTGGCACAGGTAGTCTACAAGGGATTGACATGTCATGTAGAAAAGGGGGGATATTCCGTGGATGCGAAATGTGTTAGGTCTAGCTCTCTCCTAAATGGTAAGTCATAGTTCAAATAGTAAATAAAGGCTTATCGCAGAATCACAGGATGGTTTGGGTTGGAAGGAACTTTCCAAGATTATCTCATCCAACCTCCTTCCGATGGGCAGGGACATCTTTCACTAGATCAGGTTGTTCAAAGACCCATCCAACCTGACCTTGAACACTTCCAATGATGGGGCATCCAATGATGGGGCATCCACAATGATGGGTAATATCCACGATATTACCGTAATGACCTCTTCTGGGTAATGAACCTGTTTCCAGTAGGACAGTCTACACTTGGAAGGGAGGATTTCATTGTAGAGGGGAGAGTTTTATGCGTATTGAGGAACACATGCATAATCAGCTCTGCTTTTGAACGACAGGCATTGTGTTGAAAATGTGACATAAAGGGATGACTGTATGACAGCAGCCACCTCCTTTAAAGCAGTTCACATAGTTTTGTTGAAGTTTATCCACTTCTAGGTAGTTGCATGAAGTCAAAACTTTTATAGATACCTATTTTTTCGTGGATAATGCCTAAGCATGTCCAAAATTATAGTGCAAAGTGAACTACCAGAGAAGTCCAAGGAATTCAGGCTTGTGTCTTGTGTTAGTTTCCGTGGACGATGTCTGTTGTACGTCTTCTGGAGTGCCTCGGTACCTGCAGGCATTGCCTGTATTGACTTTTGTGATCACCTGCCCTTGGTCTGGAAAACAATATTTCTATGCATCTTGCTAGGAGCTAGATACTATTGTGCTATTAATGGTAGAATCACAGACCTACCTACCCAAAAAGGGATTGTGATGCCTGCAGAATCACAGACCTACCTACCCAAAAAGGGATTGTGATGCCTGCAGAATCACAGACCTACCTACCCAAAAAGGGATTGTGATGCCTATAAATGCAGCCCTGGCAGATGAGGCTACAGATGGACAGGGTGCAGAGAGGTGTGTCCTGTCCCGGTGCTTGTCGGTCGCAGTCCATGGCTGCTAGAAAGTACACACAAAAATGTGGGTTGCCAACCCAGTCCACGCAGCAGCACCGTGAGCCCATCGCCTTCCGTCCAGAAACAGCCGCCCCCTCCCCAGCCCTGCCACGTTCAGCAGGGTCCCGGCGGAGTGACATGGGGTGACATGGGGTGACGCGTGAGCCTCGGCCGGTGACCCCTTCCCTGCAGCAAGGGGCAGGCGGCCGGCGCGGCGCGGCACGCGTGTGTGCGCTGGTGGGGCGTGTGCCTGCCTGCAGCAGCGGTATCGCGCGCCTCATACCGCAGTGTGCGAGCCCAGCCTGCTCTGTGCCAGCGCCTGTCTACGGCTGTCTCCTCCCTCCTGCGAGCACGCCTGCCCGCACGCCCGCCGCTCTACCTGCTCCTTGGCAGCGTGTTTCTGTGCAGTGCGGTGCTACGCGGGTCTTTGTTCCCCGCTGCTGCGCACTGGGCACACCGCATCACCGGCTGCACGTGCCCAGGGCTGGGGGCCGGCCCGTGCCATCGCTCCCTCTCTGCCTCTCTCGGTCTTGGTTTGGTGTGGAAAGCTCCTTCCCCACGCTGCCGAGAAGGACCGAGGTCCCTGATTAATTCCACTCTGATGTCAGACATGCGGCTCTGCTGGGAGGGATTTGCAGGGCTGCATTTAAGCTCCCGTTTGCTGAGAGAATCCCTCTCCCGTCTCCCCTCCCCACGCGCCCCCCGCCCCTCCCGGCACATATAGAGGTGGTTTGTTGGAAGGGTCGCTGGCGGCTGGGGTCCGCACGGAGCTGCGCGTCCGTTCCTCTCGCTCCACCACTGGATTTTCCCCGTTCTTCTCGTCTGGCCGCAGCGGAGGGCAGGGAGAGCAGCTTTGTTAAACTAGGACAATGCAATGCATCCCCCCTCTGCTAATGACAAACCGTTACTTAGCAACGCGGGGGGGGGATTTTAAGAGAAGATCAGAGCGCCGGGATGAGGATATAAACTCTGCTGTTCTCCTTCCCAGGGAACTTACCAAAGAGGCACCTCTCCTTTTGTCAAGCGTCTAATTTTTTCATACAAGAGGCAACCGGAAAGTCTCAGAGAGCTGCTTCCCTGATGGATGGATGGCTGCCTCCCCCAGCACCTCCTCTGCTCAGGCGCTCAACTCTTCAGTTATATGCTAAGGGCATCATTTAAAGGGAAGCCCAAAGTGGGATCAGTAAGCTCCCTGCATGCGTATGCAGGTGACTGAGAAGGGGACCGGTGGGCAGAAGGGTGATCCAGGCAGCCGGGGCTTTCCTCCACCTACACATTGAGGGAAAGTAGCTTTCGTCTTTTTGTTCTGACTTTGGGCAAGGGAGGGAGGGAAGCAGATTGTGCCCAACTCCTTGCTGACATGAAACGGTTGATGAGAAGAGGTCTCCTTGTCACAGGCACAAAGGCCACCTCCGCCTGGCAGCATGGTGCTGAAATCTAACCCTAGCATCATTCTCTTGTGCTCTTTCCTGCCCAGTGACTACATCATTGAGGAGAAGACGGCCGTGCTGCAGAAGAGGGAGCATGAGGGATTCGGGTTTGTGTTGCGAGGGGCCAAAGGTAAGGGCTGCTTCTTTCGCTCGGTCCTGGGGCTGGGAGGGAAAGCTGCTTCTCCTCACTTTGGCTGGTGCTCAGGACCCCATTTCCCTGGCTGCACCAAGCAGCCCGTGAGCCCCTGTGCTTCGGGGTCTCTTAGGGGACTCTCTCCTCCTTCTCCGACGGCTAGGCAGTGTGAGTGTGGCTTATCTCTGGTTAATGCATTGTACAGAAAATGCCATTCATGGCAAGTATGCATCTCGCACGTTCTGGGGTGTTTCTCTGGTACAGATGCTGGTATTCGTAGCTTTGCATTTGCAAGAGTTTTCGCTTCTGCCTATTTACTGGGTGTATAAAGTGCATGTACTCTTTCAGGTGCAGGTGTAAGCCCCATGGGGCAGGGCCTGTGTCCTCCGTGGCTTTTTTTTTTTTCCAATGCTTGAAGTATTTCACTATACTTTGACTGCGTAGAGTTGGGGGTCCTTCTCCTGGGAGCCCTGGCTGTGTTGGGGTTCAGCCCCAGCATGAGGGCAAACCAGTAGATGTCTGTCCTGCAGCTGCCACCATACCTTCGACCCTGTGCTGCCGGAGAGCTTCTGCTCGTGCCTGGGGCACGCATCCCCTGCGCAGCCCTGGAGCACCTGTGCTCATGCAGCCGGTACCTTGGACCAGGTTGTTACTGTGGCTCCTCTTGCCAGAAACCAATCTTTTTGCTGAAAAAAAAAGAGAGTCCCTTGGGGACTGGTAATGAAGGTGCTCATATTCACATAGGAAACAGGCTTCAGCCCCTGCGCGCGGGAGGCAGGTCCACCTCTGGCTGGAGGGTCCTCCAGCAGTTCCAGACTGAAGGCTGGGGAGAGGCACAGGGGTCTCAGAAATGCAGCTGCTGAAAGCAGAGGCACAGCGGTGCATGCTTCCATCCCTTCCTTGCGTGAAGGGTGCAGGATGCAGGAGGGAAAGATTAAACCAGTGGCTGCCGGCTCGTTTGGTAGTGCTGCTTCTTTCCTGGACCTCAGTGTGGCTGAAGATCATTGTGATTTGGGCTTTAATCTTGGGTGGGGATTCCTGAATTGTCTTTGTTCTGTCCGTATCGCAAAAGTGCTCGTGTGCCGGTGGGTGTGTTTGCGTTCAGAATATGGTTGCTGTCTCTTCCTCCCCTCTCTTTCCCCTTCCCTATATATGTGACATACATGTCTGTCCATGTGCTGCTCACATCAGTCTGTGTAACATGAAGTGAAACTTCAGGGCTCAAAATGGCATCCATTTTTTTGCCAGATCAGACTTGCAGCTATTGTGTTAGGAAAAATGAGATAAATTTTGTCCCGTTTCCTTTTTTCTTTCTTTTTTCTTGTTTGCTCTCCTAACATTTATAGGCTCTTTATTTTCCTTTGTCTGCTGAGGCTGAAAGAGAAGACTTGAAGTGGATTAAACAGTGGGTGTGTGGGATTTGGGTCTGGCTTACGGATTTGCAGCCTGGCATTGCTGCAGGGGGCACTGAGCAGCGCGTGGCTGCAGAGGGTCATGGCTTGGAAGCCCTTGCAGGGTGGGCATGGTCTGTCGTGCTACCGTCTGGGACGGGGGTGTTGGTGAGTCTGCTGATGCCCCTTGGGGAGCAGCATCCTCTTGACTGAGAGGTGAATGTGGTAGCTGTCAGTCACCCCCATATTTTCCAGCAACTCAGCCTCGTGCTTTGTGCTGCCGTGGGGTTTAAGCCGGAAAGAGCACTGAGACTCTGTCTTGGGCACATCCGTGTCACCACCGCTCACGCTTCAATTAGATACTCTGTGTGAAACACTTCAGGCTTTGTGGGGTGAACTGGAGAAGGGGTCTGAACACGGGAGGGACCAGAGCATCAGCAAAGTCCCTGCAGAGGGAGGGAGCTGGTTATTAAGTGAGACTCAGCTGGATGATCCTCAAAGGAAACTGCACTTCATGCTGCAGAGAATGGTGAAAATCTTGCATGGCTTCTACCAGTCTTGCTGAGGGTTGATTCCTTCCCAAGCCCAAATTTGCCTGTCTTTGTGAGCTGCCCCATCAGCTGCACCTCAGGCAGAGAACGCTGTCCACCACCCCAGAGAGCCAGTCCTTCCCAGCCCGTCNGCAGTCCCTAACTTGAGAATTTACTCTCTAAGAAAGGAGTACATAATATGAATAGAAAGGATGTTGCCAATAATACAAATGATGTATTGAAAAAAGAAAAGGAGCTGGCTCTAAGTCTTTGCTTCAGGGTGCAAGCTTTCTTTTGTCTTTTGTCTACTTAGTCTGGGGAGAAGCCGCCAGGCAGGGCAGGTTGTTCAAGAAGTTACCCGAGATGATTGCTTCCCGTGATTTGTGTATCTCCCAAGGCAGCTGATCCCATACACTGCTGGGGAGACGATGCTGTGCTGATCCACTGTGGGGCTCGGTTTGCTCCTGCTTCTTTCCAAAATGATGTCAATTTTTTATCCCCCAACCCACCCCCCAGTTCTCCAGCCAAGCAAACACTTCAGCTGCTTTACCACGTTCAGCTGCCTTGATGCAGAACGCAGACCTGCTTTCCAGATTCCTGCGCAGCTCGCCACACCTCCCAGCTCTCGCTGCTGGCTGGATCAAGTGCCCTTGTCACTGCCGGCCCCAGCGCCATGGCCTCCCCGGAGCCCTGGGCCCTCCTGGTGTTCATCTCCCTGCCATGGCCCCCCTGGGCCCTCCTGCTCTCCGCTGCCCGCCATGGCCCCGCCAGCCCCGGGCCTCCTGCTCTCCTCTGCCTGCCATGGCCCTGCCAGCCCTGGGCCTCCTGCTCTCCTCCGCCAGCCCCGGGCCTCCTGCTCTCCTCTACCCACCATGGCCCTGCCAGCCCCGGGCCTCCTGCTCTCCTCTGCCTGCCATGGCCCTGCCAGCCCTGGGCCTCCTGCTCTCCTCTACCCACCATGGCCCTGCCAGCCCTGGGCCTCCTGCTCTCCTCCGCCAGCCCCAGGCCTCCTGCTCTCCTCTACCTGCCGCAGCCTCTCTGCCCCTCAGTGCCCCTCCTGTGCCCAGTGTTGGTCCTTGCATTTGAGCCGGACCGTCAAGGAGCACTTGTAAAACCATCGGGTCACAGCTGGTGACCAAAGTGCCAATCCGTGGGACTCGCCGACGGGGAGGGTCGGTCTGTACCCCAGCCCCGTCCCTCCCGGCTGGGCTGCAGCAGGGCCCCAGGGGAGCCATTGCTGTCCCCAGCGCCGTGGCCGCTCCAGAGCCCTCCCCAGGAGCGTCTTATGTTCAGCTTCACGTGAAAATTGGGCACCGTGACGGCGCAGCTTCCAGTCCTGCGCTTGGAAGCCCGTGCAGCCGTTGCCAGCGCCCATGTGGCTGCGCCTTGCCACGGGGCGAGCTCACGCAGGGCCGGCCGTGTCCCTCCTCCAGCGGCGCACGCGCCGTTTGCCGGTGGCTCGGTCCCGTGGTCGAGCCCCAATTCCAGCCGCACGGGCTCTGCGGGGGGAAGCGCAGGGAGCTCAGGGCTCGGGAGGACCTCTGCATGGGTGTCATCTGCTGACTTCACAAATTCCCACTTGTGCTTTGCTGCGTTTTCTCCGCAGGAAGGTTGAAGTTTGATGTTCAGCATCAGATGTTTGTGTTTGCATCTCTCTATGTAAAGACCAGCCAGAGCAACTGGTATTGCAGTTACTGAGTCAAATCTCCTTGGGTGAATTCAGCGATCCAGCCACCCAAGCGTAGCAATCAGTGGATCATTTGAGGGAGTTCTAGTTTCATTTCCTGTCCAGCACTTGGTGTGAAGACCTCAGAAGCCTCTGCAAGCTGAGTTTTGGTGCTGTGAAGTGCCTGGGGCTGGGTCTCATTGACCTGGCGGGGGTCTCGGGCAGCCGCAGCTCCTGCCCTGCACAGCCCTGGGGGCACGAGGAGGGCGAGGGTTAGGGAATTACAGTCAAAGCTTGAGGATCTTGCTCTTGGTCTGGGGCAGAGGGGAGGTTGGCCTAAAGCCCTGCGGCAAGTTTTGGGATGCAGTGCTGGTATCATAAAGTTTCATGGAAATGGAGGAGCTCACTGATGGTTTTCAGAACTTGGTTCTTGTGCAGAGGAGCGCTGTGACGCTTTGTGACCCTCAGGGTGAACAGAAGTTGGGACTGGAGGAGTTCAGACAGAGCACATCAAACAGCAGGTCTGTCAACTGTCTTGTTAAGGGTGGTGTCTTCATTGTGGAGATCTAATGGAAAACTACAAACAAGGCCCAGTAGAGTCTAGATATGGCAAATGCTACTTAGGACACACCTTTTATAGTAGTCTTAGAAACTTGAAGATTCAGGAGCTAATTTTAAATAAACTTGTAGTACCCCTTTTCTCCCTGCCCTCATGCGCATACTCCATTAGTGCCTGTTAACTGGTGACCACCCAGCTGCAAGCAGTTACCTGCTGCTCCAGTGCTCTGTTTGCGTGTCAGAACAGTGGTGTGTGGCTTTCGCCCCAGCCTTAAACTGAGACAAGCCTTCAGGATTTTAGGTGAGAATTGCCAAGGCAGCTACGGCATTATTTTATTTTTCACTCTGTAAATGTGTTTCCGGTGAAGTAGCTGGAATCTTAACAATTTGCACTGCTTGAATTAATTTGTAATATTTTTCACTGCTAAGCTTGGCTAGTCATAAAAGTAGCCTGTCCAAGAAAAGCAGTATTTACAAAGAATAGAATAGAATATTTTCAGGTGGAAGGGACCTACAACGATCATCTAGTCCAATTGCCTGACCACTTCAGGGCTGACTGAAAAGTAAAGCATGTTATTAAGGACATTGTCCCAATGCCTCTTAAACACTGACAGGCATGGGGCATCGACCACCTCTCCAGGAAGCCTGTTCCAGGGTTTGACCACCCTCCGGTAAAGAAATGCTTCCTAATGTCCAGTCTAAACCTCCCCTGATGCAGCTTTGAACCATGCCCAGGTATCTTGTGCCTGGATCCCAGGGAGAAGAGATCAGCCCCTCCCTCTCCACGTCCCCACCTCGGGAAGCTGCAGAGAGCAATGAGGTCGCCCCGCAGCCGCCGTTTCTCCAAAAGAGACAAACCCAGAGTCCTCAGCCGCTCCTCGTGGGACATGCCTTCCAGCCCTGTCACCAGCTTTGTTGCCCTCCTCTGGACCCATTCGAGGACCTTCACAGCCTTCTCAAACGGTGGGGCCCAGCCCTGCACACAGTATTCAAGGTGAGGCCGGAGCAACGCTAAACACAGAGGGATAATCGCCTCTCTTGACCGGCTGGCTGTGCTGTGTTTGATGCACCCCGGGATGCGGTTTGCCCTCTTGGCTGCCAGGGCTCCCAGGAAGCGTCTTGAAGTGTGATCAACTGCGATGCTGCAGGAGTCAAAATCGGGGATGGGGTTTCCTGTATCAGGTCCTGGGGAGCAATTCCTAGCGAAGGTGGGCAGCCCAGGGGAAGCGACAGCACCGATGGGCAGGGGAGGAGATTGCTCTCAGCCCGGGCACGCTTCTGGCCACGGCAGGTACAGCTGAACCAGCTTTGTGGCATGAGTCTCCCTTTAGGATGCCGCTGTGTGCGGGCAGCAGTGCCGTCTTCTCGGCAGCGGCGGCGCGGCGGAGGCAGAGCCGACCCCTCTCGGAGACCCCTTCCTTGGCTTCGGGGGGGCTGTCAGTGCCCCTGTGCCAAAGGGCAGGATTGGGGTGCTGCAGGGCCTTTGCCCTCAGACCTGTGGTGTTGAGGAGCTTTTCAAAGGCACCCGGAGGCTTCCTGGTGACCTCGCTCTTCCAGGGCTTCTCCTGCCTGCCGGGCGCAGCTGAAGCTGGTGTCCCTGGGGTGAGACAGCCCGAACCCTGGATTTGTAAGACCAGGAAATGGCCGCAGTGATCAAATTGCACGACCGAAGCTGTAGTGTTAATGTGATAGTTCCTTGAGAGGTACAAATTATACTTCCTGAGATTTAAAGTCATGAGCTTTTGCAATGAACAGTAGACCTCCTTGTTGGGAAATTTTACCTCATTACCAACGAAAATTTCTGTAATTTAATTCCAAACCTTTTGATTTAGTTTTGCCTTTGCCATTTGGATAAGAGAACCTCCTTAGATTTTATTTCTTTCCTGGGTAGGCACTTACAGATGAAATGTCACCAAATTACATACTTGATCTGCTGGAGGGCAGGAANGTAACAGCGATAGGACGAGAGGAAACGGCCTCAAGTTGCGCCAGGGGAGGTTTAGGTTGGACATTAGGAAAAAATTCTTTCCTGCAAGAGTGCTCAGGCCTTGGCCCAGGCTGCCCAGGGCAGTGATGGAGTCCCCATCCCTGGAGGGATTTAAAAGACGTGTAGATGAGGCGCTTGGGGACATTAGACATTTAGTGGGCATGGGGGTGTTGGGTTGATGGTTGGACTTGATGACCTTAGAGGTCTTTTCCAACTTTAATGATTCTCTGATTCTATGATTCTGCCCTAAAGCTTTCCTGCGGGCTCTGATCTGGAAACAGTATTTTGGAGGGTCTGGTCTCAAGCTGGCTTTTGTGGTGGCTGGTCTGCCGTGCTCAGCCTTCGCTTGGGCCTCCATGAGAGGCAGGGGTCAGGACCCCCAGGCTGTGTGAGGAGTATCGGAGTCCTCCTCCATCACTGGGGCTACAGCCAGCTCTGAACACTGTGGGTGGTTCTGGTTAATATTTCTTGTTTCGTTGGTGTTGGGGCTGTAGGCAAATGGCTGGGCTGCTGGCGAGGCCGAGATGAAGCTAGTTGAACAGGAGGCAGAGAACGACGGGATGTGACCTGAGAGGTTGGACATGACAGCGGTGAGGGAGCTGATGATGTCACAGACGGCGCTTTGGCGGAATGGCTGGATTTCATCAGGGTGTGAGGGGGAGTGATGCTAGAAGTGCTGAACTTCACACATAACTGACGGGGAATACTGGAGACCGCTGGGGGTAACCCCTCAGTGGTACCAGGTGAGGCTAAGATTACCTAGGTAGTGGTATTGGAAATACCCGATTTGAGTGCAGATGTAGCAGAACTGGGGTGAGCGGGGTAAAAGTAGCTAGAGACAGATTGTTCGTTTGGGAGGAAACTGGGGCAGCAAAAAGGGGTGTCAAGAACCAGAAAAAAGCTTACAAAGGCACATGCATGATGCGACTGGGGCTGTTTGGCAGGAGTTTCTGCTGGGCAGCTCTGTGCTTGATCACCACAGCCCAGATCAGGGCAATAAACCAAATCTGTTCTTCTGACCATCCCCTGTGTGTCCAACCTGCTCCTTGGTCCCTGGCTGTCAGCAGCACGGCCCTACAGACGGATCGAACGTCCTGGTGCCAGGTTGGTGCCTGCTCCAGGCCTGTCAGCACCGGCATCTCTCCACCACCTCCGAACGGCCGGCTTTTAGGGACGAGCAGGCGGGAGCGCTCCTGAGGTTTGCTCTGAGCCATCGCTTCACCATGGCCAGTAGTGACCCGGGGTGTTCTAAAGGGCTGTCTGCGGCCAGCGCCCGGGTGTCTGCGTACGGCCATGCTCGGGCAGCGTGTGCAGCAGCGCATCCCGTGCAGGCTCCATCTCCCGCGACCCAGAGGAGCACGGGTTTTCCACATCAGGCCTGTGGGCTGGACAGACTGCCCTGGGGACAGAGGGGTGGCAGTCAGGGCTTCTCCCATAGCAGCGGGTTTTCTGTTCGCTCCTTGCCTTTGCCAGAGCAGTACCCTCCAGAGGTGCTTCTGCCCCTTTCTGCAGACTCTGGTGGGTTGGAAGGAGATATCCCCACCACCAAGGTCTCCTGCACGTGGTGTGGTTTGCAGGTGCTCCATAGGGTTGCTGTCAATGTACGTTTCATTTAGTTCTGTTCTGTTCTGAGAAAACAACGTGCCCACTACCCATCAGCTTAACAAATAAGGCAGGGTTGGGCTTTCAGGTGGTAAGCTGGTGATTTTACAACTTTTCTGGCACTTACCCAGGGAGTTTTAATTGCTGTGTGCTGCAGGAGTATTTTCTTCCTTTGCAGGTCCTTTGCAGTCAAGTATAGAGCAGTCTCTGTACTGACCAGGTATAAGCACAGCACTGAAATATTTGAGTGAATAATAACGGAAAGCAGCTGTAAGGGGAAGGTCTGTAACAAGGAAGCACAGTTGCAGACTCCAGTAAACAGTAGGTTTCCCCTGTATTGCCTGAGTCTCTGAGTTAATGGAGGCAGATGGGACTTCCAGTGCTGGATTGCACCTGCCCTGGAGGTCACAGCTCCTCCATCCGCTGCCTGATGTGGCCATTGGAGACGCCTGGAGCCGTTAGCCCTGCAGACCTCAGTCTCTGTGTGGAAAAGGGGTGGCGTAGTTTATGTTTACTTGTCCTTTACTAGAGCTTCTTTCTTGTTCCCTGTAACGGAGGGCTGGGACTTCAGGCAGTAGCAGGGGAGAGCTGGTTGCTTCCTCTGTCTACGTTTTTCCGCCTCCGATATTAAATTATGCTTCTAGTATTTGTTTCATAAGGATACAGTTCTGACTTCAGGATGCATTTTCTTGTTTACTGAATCTTTAAGGCACTAGTGACACTTTACAAATTGTGTATCACGGCATGCAGTTACTGTAGGTATATGACTTCCAGCCCACAGAAAGTAGTGTGCCTGGAGTCCTCGTGTAACACATCAATAATGCAGGTGACAAAATTGGCTATAAGGCTGGGTTTCCTAGGTTAATTTTATCTATATTCCCTATCAGTTTATATCTTTGATTACCAATAAGAAAAACACATCCTTGAACCATCCCTCAGATATAATTTAGGATTTCTCTGCCATCCGCGGGCCGTTGTCAGCCCTGTGGTGGGGAAGTGTGGGGCAGCGCTTCTGAATTGTGCCGCTGTGGGATCGCAGCGGGGGTAAGCCTGATGGGACGGGTGTATCTGGAGCCACTGTGAAACGTGGTTTGCTCACATCAGGCTCCTTCTCCTGGCTAAGAAACCGATTAAATTGTCATCTGTCCAACTCCATCCTCCCCGAGGATCAGGACTTCCACTTAACCTTTTCATGACTTGATTATGATGCATGTATGATGAGAGGGCAGTACTGGTATGTCATGCTGATGCTCCCGTTTTGTGAAGTACAGTGTTGGTATTCTTCAGAGACCTTATGTCTCATTATCATTATATAGATAATATACTTGACATTCAGAGAGCCTGAGTTTCCCCTTTTCTTGTTTTCAGAGGTTCAGGCAACACACAAGGTCTTTCTCACCTTAAACCTGATATCCTTCTAGGCCTGCACCTAGCATAAGTTAATGGGCACCTAGTTTTACAGTTACAGTCTGCAGCAAGGTCATGTTTGTGGTTCTTTGAACTTCAGACTATTGAAAGAACTTGCCGGTCAACACTGACCTGAAGAGTTGAATTTAACTCTGGGGAAGTCCTGAAGGGTTTGGAGAAATCAGATGTTCCACTGGCATTTCTAAAAATAGGTAGGATGACTTGACAACTGTTTGCCACTTAAGCTAGCTTCCATCAAAGGAAGGAAGTCATGGAAAGCTGTTGATAAGAAACATCTAAGCATAATCAGATCATTCAGCATATTAACATCTTATCAGGCAAACTTTGTCTTCATCTGGTGCTAGCTGATGGCTATCTGAGTTAGCAGAAAAAATTTGCATTAAAAAATGTAAATAAAATAATAAAGAAGTAGTACGGTAAATTATGGAAATATTTTTATCTATATAAAATCAATGCCTATACATTTTACACAAATGAAAGAGAATGTAGGTCACATTTACTGGAGTGACCTGACATCAAAGGAGATGTATGCACAAGATCATCCACTGACTGTTATTAAATCTACTGCTTCATTAGGGTTTTGACACAGCTGTTAAGAAATACATTGTTTTGATAATAGACTTAGAGCGATGGATAGCTTATCTAGGCCTGTTGATACAATACATCTTTATCTATATTGCTAACAAAAGTAAACCGTGCTTTCTGCATACATCAGCTGAAGTGAGAGGTGGACCTACAGGGACCTTCGTTGAAGGCTCTGGCCTTTGTCATGCATGATATCAGACTAGATAATCATGTTTTTTCTGCCTTGCTTGTTGCATGTCTCTAAGGCAAATGGTTTGTTCAAGCATCATCAGCCTCTAAAGAAGACATTTGGTGTTTGATTTCATAGAAAGTTAGCCTGGATCCTTCAGTGCATCGTGCTCAGAGCTGTCCCTACACCAGCTAAGAGTGTCCTTTTACCACTGGGTCTTCTGAATGAAGATGAGACAGTGAATCCTGCATAGACTGAAGATTCATGTGAGAAGAAGACACCTCCATCAGTCCACTGAAAAGCCGTGAGGGCCTTCAGTTCACCTGGCCCCAAAATTGCCAGCCTGGCCAGGGTTTGGGGATCATGTCTCTGTTTTGAATTCCTAGGCTCTGCATGCGTTTGAGCCAGCTGTTTCATGCAACTGTGGCCTCGCTGTTGCATTTCTTACTAACCGGCTTTAGCTTCTCTCCTACACGTGTGAGAATTACTCTGCTCGAGGGGGGGACAGTACGAGCCATCGCAGCCAAGCTCTGAGAGTCTCTTGTGCTGGTCTTGGTGCTGGTTTGCAAGCCCTTCTTCACACTCCTGTATTAATTACCCTTCAGAGAAAGTAATGCAAAGTAATTCATTGCAGCGTCAAATATGCCATCTGCCAAGAATCTGTGTGCACCCCAGTCAAGACCACTAGACCTAAACTTACTACGTGTAGAGAGCAGTGGACTGAGATAATCTGCATCAGCATCATCAGTGCCAGAAGCTGTGCATCACACTTTTAAACTGACCCTGTGCGAGTGGCGGTGCCATGCTGTTGGCCAGCCACTGGTCAACAGCCAAAATGTAGATGTTTCAGGCACAAATATCTTTTGATGCATGACATACGCTGCATCATTAGGCAAAACAATGGCTTGTTAGCCCCATCTGCTCCTGGTGATTTAAGTATGTTCAAGAGCTGCTCAGCAGAATGACTGCTATACAGCTGTCGCAGGAGGAGACTTCTGCCGTATAACTGCGATCTGTTATTTGACAGCTAGCCCTGAGCAAAGTGGCTGTCCCAGGCAGAGGAGGAATAAAACCCACTCGCTGACCCTCCAATGTATATCACACTTTCAGAGGAGTGCAGATCTGTCAGAGCGTGTCTGGGGTTTTCAGCCCCTTATTCCTTATGTGTCAATAATTTCCTTTGTCCGTGAGGGTCAGATGATGTGTCCTGTTTCTGCAGGCAGGGAAAACAGAGCAGTTGGCACAGGTGGTTTTAAGACCGCACCTTCACCCCCCTGCCCCACCACTTGCTGAGTACTCCTGTGTCTGGGAGCCCATCTTCAGCTTCATCTTTGAGGCTGCTACCGGCTGAGAACAGCTCCAAAAGCAGTGCACACAGTTCACTGGAGGTGGCACAATCCCCTTCTAGTCCTGGGACTACCACTAAGTGGAGGTAGGGCTGGAATCACCCTATAGATACTGCTCCCTGGAAGGCTGTGCGAACAAGCGGCCAGGTATCATAGTGCCGAGAAGCAGCACTTTTCTTGGAAAGGTAACTCCTCTCTTTCCTCATCTGTGGCACAGGCTATTAGGTCTGTCTGGTAACACGTGAAAGCCAGTAATGAGATGGCATGCCATTAGAACGAGCTTCTCCTGGGTCCGCTTCAGGTGTTCCCAGTCATACAAGGCCTAGTGAAGAAGTCCCCCCTGATCCCACGCTGTGGTCTTGTGTAGCAGGACAAGAATCCCCTCTGTTCGCACGTCTGTTCGCAATGCACAAAGGGGAAAATAAAAATCTTCTTGGAGAATCATGGCCAGTCCCTGAAACAGCCACAGCTGATATACTCTGTGCTGGGGGCAGCAACCCATCTGGGTACCACTGGTAGTTTAGCTGGAGTCTGGCCGGGTGTGTAAAGAGTAGCTGTGGCCTTTCTGCTTCATTTCTTTAATGGATCTGATGTTTCGGAACGCCTGCAACGGTGTCCTCTTGATAAACAGACAAAGGAAGCTTGTTCCTTTGTCACATCACATGAGGCAGCACAGATGTCACAAGCTCCTCTCTGCTCTAAGTTGGGCATCCCCCGTGCAAAATTCCTTCAGCCTGGATGGGCAGTGAAGCAAGACGGGCTGGAGCTGGATGATGTAAGTGCACTGCCTGGGTCCATCTGAGAGGGTCCCTTGCCTGGATATGGTGTTCTTTTGGGGGCAGGAGCAGGTTTTCCAACCAGGGATGCAGCTAAAACCTCACTGATGAAGAATGGAGATCATTTGACTAATGCAGAAGTGGCCCTCTGCTCCCGAGCTAATGGTCTCCTTAGGACCAGTATGAGAGAGGCAGCGCTCGGGCACTGAAAGCAGGTGTCTGCGATAGCGCAGGTGAATGGGGCACATGTGGGTTTTTTCTCTGCTGACTATGAAAGCGGCCTGGAAGCTGCTAGCACAGACGTAGACACAGAAGGAGTGTCTTTCATAGATGCTGTTCTCATTTCGTCTGTGGTACTGGGAGAAGGATGAGGCTTTAGGGCCCTTGTGGGGAGCTGTGTGACTCTGGGAGTCACCCATGTCCGGGACGTTCTGGGGCCATCTCGGGGTCTAAGCTGATGAACGCTGTAGACGTGTAGCATTAGCTCTGGTTCCTGCGTTGAAGTCAAGCTGAGCCTTGCATACATGTTCTTTCTGGACACATATAGAGATTTTCCTAGGCTCCTGGACGTTCTTGGCCACCTTCTGCTTGCTTTTTGCCACACTGTCTCAATCTCTCTCTCTTTGTATTTTGTAGCTGAAACCCCAATTGAGGAGTTCACCCCAACCCCAGCCTTCCCAGCACTCCAGTACCTGGAATCAGTGGATGTGGAAGGTGTCGCTTGGAGAGCAGGGCTTCGCACGGGAGACTTTCTGATTGAGGTGAGCCCGGACGCGGCAGGGAGAGTGACCGATGGCTGCCAGCAGCATCTTCCTCTGCAGGACAAGGGCCTACGTCTTGTATAAAAGTATTTTCCTTTACAAGGTGTTTTGAGAGCTGCGTAATAATTGTTAGTGAAATGCCTGCTGACTGGATGTCTTGATGAAAAAATGTACTTCAGGTACAATAATTCAAGTAGATACATGTTTTCTGTGCTAGAAGATGAGCTTACAGGTTCCCTTCTGCTAACTGAAATTACGGGGAAAATGGAGGTTGGAGAAAAGACTCATTAGATGCCCTCCCTGGAGGCCAATCAGGATTGTTTTGTACTGATATTTGTTACAGCTTTGCCCAATGTGGTACAAGTATTGGGGTCTATAGAGAAGAGTTAGATTGACCAGGTACGTAGGGCTCTGCTCTTGTGTCTCCCCCTTGGCCCTTTCCCTTTCTCGAGAAGGCGATGTTGGAGGCTGTGTGCTGCCTTCCCTCTCCTGCGAGGCCACAGCCGACTGGATTTTCCCGATTGCATTTAAAGCAAAGCAAAGCAAGGATTAGAGTCACTGGCAACTTCACATTAAACAAGCGGCTCGAGGGCTCAGCAGCAAGGACAGCGAGGTCAAATAGAGGTGCAGTCTCTCCGGGGCATAGGCAGGAGACTTAGGAGAAAACCAGGGTAGGGTTCTGAAGCTGGCTGGCGGGTTTCCAGCAGTGACAGCACTTGCTTGCTCCCGCAGCTTGGCACTGTTATTATTTTGTTATTGTTGGTATTAGCGTATGCCCAGAACCTCAGGGACAGGTCAGGGAAACGTCGTGGTAGGTGCTGCATGGTGTGCGGCATCTGCGGCATCTGGGTGGTGATGGCCGTGTGTCGTGGTTTAGCCCCAGCCGGCCGCTGAGCACCACGCGGCCGCTCGCTCACCCGCTCATCCCTCCCCCGGGTGGGATGGGGGAGAGAATCAGAAGGGTAAAAGTGAGAGAACTCGTGGGTTGAGATAAAGACAGTTTAATAGGGAAAGCAAAAGCTGCACACGCAAGCAAAGCAAAGCAAGGAATTCATTCACCACTTCCCATCGGCAGGCAGGTGTTCAGCCATCCCCAGGACAGCAGGGCTCCATCACGCGTAACGGTTACTTGGGAAGACAAACGCCATCACTCCGAACGTCCCCCCCTCCTTCTTCTTCGCCCAACCTTATATGCTGAGCATGACGTCATATGGTATGGAATAGCCCATTGGCCAGCTGGGCCAGCCGTCACGGCCACGCTCCCTCCCAGCCCCCTGCACACCCGGCAGGGCACGGGAAGACAAAAAGTCCTTGACTAGTGTAAACATTACCTAGCAACAACCAAAACATCAGTGTGTCATCAACATCATTCTCACACTACATCCAAAACACAGCACTGTACCAGTTAATAGGAAAACAAATCAACTCCATCCCAGTCGAAACCAGGACACCGTGTCCAAGCACACGGACGACGGGGGTGCCCCCGCGCTGGTGCTCGCTGTCTCTGGACGGTGCGGTGACGCTGCAAGGAGCAGGCTTGGCGTATTGGCTGCTTCATCTTGTGGTGAACGCAGCAGAGGGTAGTTTTAAGGAGTGATTTAAAAAAGAGTGATAACATTAATTTGTTAATATTTATAGGGACTCTCCTTGCTATAGGAGGAAAGTGTAGGAGACATTACTGTGGTACTTGCAAGGGAGAATTATGTTCAGAATCCGTGCCAAATGGGTATGGTATGAATAGCCAAGTCTGCATTTCTTAAAGCCAGAGAAAAGACTGTTACAAATCGGCAATTGAGAAATGATTAAAGTGTTTATGAATCACTCAGTCAAGATGCCTTAATTGTAAAGGGATCCCAGTGAGTTTGTTTCAAACGGAGATGTATACACTGTCAGTGCGGGAAGAGATGTGAGATGAATTCTGCCCCTTCCAAGGCAGCACAAGAGGTGGAGTGAGGCCAAATTGACACCAAGTCTGTGAAACGACCATGCATTAGATGGAAGGGGAACTTTGTGTGAAGGTTTGAGGTGGGTGGCATGACCAGTTCGCTGCAGATCTGCTCGCAGCAAGTGCCGAGGAGCACGCACCAGACCAGCAGTCCATATGGTCAGCGGAAGGGCTGGCATCCTGTGGGATTTTGCTTTCTCGCATCTTCCCATGCAAAAATCATAAGGCTTTAAACCCAGTAACGCAGTATATGAAATCTGCATTGGTCGACGCAGTGGTTGGTGGGGGCGTGGTGGAGGTTGTGGTTGCGCGTGGCGTAAGGCACGCAGAGCTGCATGCTGCTGGCAGGTGGACGTGTGAAGTTGTACCGGTCGTGGAAGCGCTCCTGGGACGGGGGAGGCGGATGATGAGGCTTTGCTCAGCTCAGCTGCTGCGATTCACGCTGCAGTCTGAAGCTTATGCTGAAAAACGCTCCCTTTTCCAGGGGTGGTCATCACCTCTGTCCCAGGGCATTTGGTCGATGCACCCTGGAGCTCCTGTCAGTGCTCTGTGGGATCTTTCTAGCAAGACTTTTCCAGAACGAGTACCTCAGACAGAGTGATGAACTTGACGCTTGTCGTGGTTTAACCCCGGCCGGCCGCTGAGCACCACGCAGCCGCTCGCTCACCCCCCCCGGGTGGGATGGGGGAGAGAATCAGAAGGGTAAAAGTGAGAGAACTC
>VZTQ01002359.1:131431-159232 GCA_013400755.1 Pelecanoides urinatrix
TGACCGGTCTCCAACTGGATTTAGCTCCATTGACCACAACTCTCTGGGCTCGGCCGTCCAGCCAGTTTCTTACTCAGCGAAGAGTGAACCTGTCTGAGCCATGAGCCACCAGCTTCTCCAGGAGAATGCCGTGGGGGACAGTGTCAAAGTTCTAAGGCGTTCCTCAAGTTCATCACTGCAGAGGTATCGTGTCTATGTGTGTTGAGCCAGATGGAGTAGGCAAGTGTTATACCCTACCCCAGACCCTGTGTTATGCACGTAGGCCTGGGTTTATTTATGTACAGTCCGGAAAACCACAGTGTGGCTGTGTGGCTAGAGATGCCTCCATCAGCTTTATCTTCAACAGTGGCAGGATGTGACCAGTCTCTGCCAAGGATATGCTTTCTTTTTACTTCCCCTATCACTGCAACTACCTCTCTCTGGCTGCTGAGTGCACTTCTGCAGCATCTCCAGTCTCCCAGATGTTTTCTCTTAGCTGTCTCTGGAAACTACAGCTTTTCACTCAGTGGCCTGGATGTCAGATGGCTCTGAAGACTGTTCATTTCCTGTGAGAAGTACTCCTTTTAATAACAGACAGACAATTAACAGATGCATTACTGTGGCTTGGTGGACCATATTTTCAGCCTGAGATATGATCAAATCTTTATCCATTGTAGACACTTGTGTCCCAGTTACACATGAGGTTTTTTGGTCCCAATTACACGAGTCTACACATCCTCCTAAAATGGAGGGATTTTCTCTTAGTTCCCTGAGCATGTGTCTCAGTACAGTTTCCAAATATCTTTTAGTGGGAAAGTGGAGAGAATATTGTCCCATCGCTCCTTGTCAGAGCTCTCTGGGGATCTTTGAGGGGCTTTCCATCAACTAATTACTTTGTTTTACAGTGAAACCATAAGTTTGGGCTGATCTTCCTCCTGAGCCAGCTTTTGAACCCACAGCTATATGTTCTGTCCTTGGTAAGGCCATGGAGCATGTCCTCTTCATGCACAAACATTTGAAGGACAAGAAGGCAAACAGTCATAGAAGTGTTCTCTGAGATCCTGCTCTGAGGAGGACTATGCTAGGTGAGCTGTGGCTCTGTCCAGCCAAGCCTGAGAAACCTTCTGCAGGAAACCGTCTGCAGGCTGGTGGTGCTGCAGTCTTTCTGGGGCTGTTCTGGGGCTGTACTGCCCTCCTGGGAAATTTTTTTTTGCTAAAGTCCAAGTCCAACCTGAATCTCCCAAACCACAGTTTGTGGCTGTTGGCCACGTTCATTACATCATCTGCTACTTCCAGGAAGAGTCTCGCTCAGTCATCTCTGTTAAGTGCCCTGCAAGCGGTTGTAGGCTGCTTGCTTTTCTTGTCATTTTGTCTGGGTCTGGACCCGCTTCAGCTTTTCCTTGTCTCTCTTGAACTCAATGACCAAAAACTGAACACAATATTCCAGGTGCAACCTCACCACTGCTGAGTAAAAAGGGCAATAACTCCCCTTAATCTGCTGGCCAGGCTGCTTGTTACGTATCCCAGTATGCAGCTTGCCTTATTCTCTGTGAGAGTGTGCTACGGGCTCATACTCAGCCTGGCAGTCATCGTCATGAGGTCTCCCCTCAGCCTCCTCTTCTCCAGGCTGAACAATCCCAGCTCCCTCAGCCGCTCCTCATCAGACTTGTGCTCCAGGCCCTTCTCCAGCTTCGTTGCCCTTCTCTGGACACGCTCCAGCACCTCAATGTCCTTCTTGTCGTGAGGGGCCCAAAACTGAACACAGTACTCAAGGTGCGGCCTCACCAGTGCCCAGTACAGCTGCTGGATGCAGCAGCTCTTCTAAGAAGTCCCTAACCTGTTGCTTCCCCACTACTGCCTGTCCATCTTATATTGTCCACCACATTCCAAGGTCTGGGAGCACGCTTTGTCCCTGAACACCGAGACATAAAACAAAGTTAAGCACTTCGGTCATTTCTGTACTGTCCATGGCTGATTTTTCATCAGCAGACTCACATTTTCCCTGAACTTCTTTTTGGTCCCAGTGTGCCACTACAAGATGTCCTTGTTCTGCTTAATGTCTTTTGATAGTCTTTGCTCCAACTGGGCTTTGGCCTTCCTGACATTGTCCCTAGCACTTGAGCAATGTTTTTATTGTTTTTGTGCCTGTCAGTGTTTCTTCTTCTTGCCTGTGCTCTTTGCATTTTACTTCATTGGGAAGCTTGCTACCTTATCAAGCAAGCCTTCTGCAAAAATATCCTGTCTTCCCAAACGACAGGATTGGCGGGTTGTTCCTGAGATCTCAAAAATTTTTCTGTGGAAACCAGCACCCCCTTCCCTTTGGGCTGCTTCTCAGGAAGCTGAAGTCTGTCCTGAACTTCAGGGTCCTAGCCCTGCTGCTCACCTTTCAAGCCTTCCTCCAGACGCTCAGTGCAGCCGTCTCGCAGCTGCTGCAGCCCGAGCTGCCCTGTGACCACATCCACCACCAGTTTTTCCCTGTTGGTGAGCAGCAAGTCAAGCAGAAGGTCTCTCTCTAGACCTCTCTAGACCTCGGGGGAGCAGCCCTCTCCAGTGTTTGTGTTAGGAAATTGTCACCAGCGGTCTGGGAGCCTCCTGAATTCCCTTGCCAGTGACCCGTGCCTTCCCAGCAGATGTCTGGACAGTCAAAATCCCAGAGTGGATCAGGGTTTGCAAGACGTCCACTAGTTGTTTATGGACAACCTCACCCACCACCTCCTCTCGGGCAGTGGTGACAGACCCAGTGTCCCTTCTGCTCTAGCCTAGACCTAGAGACTCTCAGAGGCGTATCTGTGCTCCCACGCTGCAGCTCTCTGCGGTTGGGAGCTCCAGCACATGGAGACACCTCCCTGCCCTGCCTGCCCGTCCGGAACAGCCTGTAGGCAGCTGTGGCCACGTCCTGATCAACACTTGCTGTCCCAAGTCTCTGAGTCTGACCACATCATAGCCCTGCGACCGCAGCAGGACTTGCAGTTCTTCGTGTTTGCTGTCCACACTCTATGAACCTGAGGAAAGCCTCCGAATGCCAGTCCTCTGGGCAAGAAAAAGAATGTCCCCCTGTGGACCTTTACTGGCATATGTCCTACATACCTTTCTGCCTTATCTCTGGGCTTAGGGCCCTGTTCTCTGATGAACCTAGTTTAAAACCCTTCTCTCCACACCAGCAAGCGTGGTTGCAAAGGTGTTCTTCCCTCTTGTAGTTACAGAGGGTCTTTCCCTTCCTGGTAGTCTTCCATCATCCACCAGTGAGGCATCAGGATCAAGGAAGCTGAATCGTAGCTGGCAGCATCAGCTGCACAGCCAGGCATCAATCTGGCAGGTGTGTGCACTTCTCAGTGGGTCTTTCCTTCAGCCAGAAGGGTTTTTGGGGCCAGACTCTATTGAGAACACAGCTGGAATATGCTCTTGCTGTGTCTCCATCACCCTTGACCCCAAGCCCTGCAGTCACCTTTGAGCTTCTCAAGGTTTTTCCTGGGTGTATCACTGTTACCCGCCTGGATGAGCAACAAGGAGTAGTAATCAGAAGGGCAGAGGACTCCCAAAATCTTTCACAACACCACCAATCCAGGCCCTGGGGCAGGCAGCAAACCTTCCAGGACAGCAGTTCTGGCTGGTGCATGGTGTCTTTCTCCCATGTCTGGTGACAGCCTTCCCTGTGACAATAACATGGGCTAGGGTTATGGGGAAAATAAGGTTCCTCACTCTTTTCTGGCACAAAGTCCCCTAGCAGAAACAGTAAAGGTTATTAGCCAAGGTGGCCTCTGAATTGTATCTGTTTTCTTTATTGAGCTTTGTTCTTCCAAGGCAGAGCTCCCTCTCCATTTTAAATGCATTTTTTTGTTGTTTATCCGTTTGACAAAATCTGTTAGGAAGACCCTGGCATCTCTCATGTTCTGCAGCAGAGGTGTCTGAGTGCGGAGACTGTCTTACTGGCGAGCAGCGCGGGGCAGGACTTGGTGTGGTGGCTGAGGTGGAGCTGCAGCGACTCTCCAGGCATGTTTCAGTAGGGCTCAGGTGTCCTCCAGGGTGCCTTTGGGAAGCGTCTCCATTCTCGAGTTCAGCGCGTACCACACTTATTATTGCCAGTGCTGCAACCTTCAGGTGGGACACAGGGTTGGGGAGAGCAGTGCTGTCACCTCCCCGGCTAGGAACTCGGCCTGCTGTTGTCACCACTTCACTTTGGTCTTGCTGTGTGGCATGAACCATTGAGTGAGGATGCACATAGGTAAGTGAATTGAAAAAGAAAAGAAAGTAACTGCGTAATTCCTAGGAATTCGGCATCCAGTGCAGAGTCACGTCTTCTGGGGTCTTTCACTCAAAACTGAAAGGTTTGGCAGAACTGTAGAAGAAGGTTTATCTTTCATACTACATTCAGACAGCCTGGGTCAACAAATCCTACAGATACTGCTAAGGCAAAGAGTGTCTGTGTTTGAGTCCTGGGATGGATACTCAACCAGAGTTTGAAAGTGCTTGTGGGCAGTGCATCCTGAAGATGCTCTACTTACGGGTAGGTAATCTTTAAAAGGCAGGGGAAGCGGATATGACTGTTACAACGTCATGTAGCTGGAGGAAATGCGGTAGCACAAAGATGTGGTGTTTCTTGAGGGAAGGTTTCAAACTGCAAAGATGTAGGCAGCCATGCAGAGTTCAGCAGTGGACTTTATTGAGATACCTTTAAAAGAAGTGGAATTTGAATCTGGTAGCTGCTGCGGAGGGTAACCAGGTGACTGCCTCTCCATGCCTGGCAGCAGAACAAAGTAGAATCATAGAATCACAGGATGGTTTAGGTTGGAAGGGACCTTAAAGATCATCTAGTTTCAATTCCCCCTGCCATGGGCAGGGACATCTTCCACTAGACCAGATTGCTCAGAGCCCCATCCAACCTGGCCTTGAACACTTCCAGGGATGGGTCATCCATAGCTTCTCTGGGCAACCTGTTCCACTGCCTCACCACCCTCATAGGGAAGAATTTCTTCCTTATATCTAATCTGAATCTCTTTCAGTTTAAAGCCATTGCCCCTTGACCTATCACTACATGCCCTTGTAAAAAGTCCCTCTCCAGCTCTCTTGTAGGCCCCTTTCAGGTACTGGAAGGCTGCTATAAGGTCTCCCCAGAGCCTTCTCTTCTCCAGGCTGAACAACCCCAACTCTCTCAGCCTGTCTTCATAGGAGAGATGCTCCAGCGCTCTGACCATTTTTGTGGCCCTCCTCTGGACTGGCTCCAACAGGTCCATGTCTTTCTTGTGCTGAGGGTTCCAGAGCTGGACGCAGCACTGCAGGTGGGGTCTCATGAGAGCAGAGCAGAGGGGCAGAATCACCTCCCTTGAGCTGCTGGTCACGCTTCTTTTGATGCAGCCCAAGATACGATTGACTTTCTGGGCTGCAAGCGCACATTGCCGGGTCCTGTTGAGCTTCTCATCAACCAGCACCCCCAAGTCCTTCTCCTCAGGGCTGCTCTCAATCCATTCTCCACCCAGCCTGTATTTGTGCTTGGGATTGCCCCGACCCATGTGCAGGACCTTGCACTTGGCCTTGTTGAACTTGAGGTTCACACAGGCCCACCTGTCAGGGTCCCTCTGGATGACATCCCTTCCCTCCAGCGTGTCGACCGCACCACTCAGCTTCGTGTCATCAGCAAACTCGCTGAGGGTGCGCTCAATCTCCCACTGTCCATGTCGCCGACAAAGATGTTAAATAGTGGTGGTCCCAATACTGACCCCTGAGGAACACCACTCGTCCCTGGTCTCCACTTGGACATCGAGCTGTTCACTGTAACTCTTTGAGTGCGACCATCCAGCCAATTCCTTAGCCACCGAGTGGTCCATCCGTCAAATCCATGTCTCTCCAACCTAGAGACAAGGATGTTGTGCGGGACAGTGTCCAATGCTTTGCACAAGTCAAGGTAGATGATGTCAGTTGCTCTTCCCTTATCCACCAAGGCTGTAACCCCATCGTAGAAGGCCACCAAATTTGTCAGGCACAACCTGCCCTTAGTGAAGCCGTGTTGGCTGTCACCAACCACCTCCTCATTTTCTACGTGCCTTAGCATAGTTTCCAGGAGGATCTGCTCCATGATCTTGCTGGGCACAGAGGTGAGGCTGACATGCAGACAATTACACCGTTGTGCAATTAGTGCTCATCCAGCTCACTGGAGTCAGTGGGACAGCGCCAGGCTGTGAAAGTGCCACAGTTTAGGACTAGATTAGACCTATGGGGACATGGGATTTTGAAAATCCTACTTTAACTGACCAGGACTCAAGAGCACGGTTTGTAGTGTCTAGCCTTGTACCTTCCTCTGAGCCTGGCAGGTTTTAGATCCTTGATTTTTTTCCTTGAGGAGCCTGTAACTAGTGATGCAGACAACAGCCTTTGTACGTAAACTTCCATTCTATACATACATTGAGCATGTGTGCATATACACACAGGACTTACAGACAGAAAATACAAATATGGATATAAATTTGTGGATTTTTTCATTATTTAGGTCTGTATTATATAGTCATACAAAAGCATTGTTAGAAGAAAAGAAAATGGCAATTAACAGGTGACCTGGGATCTCGCTGCCAAAACAGTGGGGTGTGTAGGCCAGTGAGAAGCTTCTGGGGCAGTGTCTGCCTTCGTGCTGAAGAGACCCCACCGGTCACCTTTCCCTGTGGGTAAGGAGAAAACCTGCTATGGCAGAGGTTAGTTCAACAGGGGAACGCTTCCTGAATGTCTCTTCTGCTTCTAGTGAAATACTGTTGCTGTGAGATAATGTCATCTAGTATTAGTTTCGTTTGACAGGTTAAAAAAAAAGAATTGATGTCTCCAGTAAAAATGTGCAGGTGTAGCAGCAGATCTGATGGTCAGGCTCTGGCTGTGCTTATCATGTGCAGAGCGTGTCAGCAACCTGTGAGTGTCTCCTGGGGAGGAAGAGTGCCATTTTTCTGAACCTCAGAGTTTTTGATATTTGGGAACATAAATTTTACATAATTAACAAAATCTAAGGGTTCTTTGAGGACACGCTGCTAAAAGCAATCCAAAAATCAGGGGGAAAAAATCTGCTGGGCAAGACACCACCCATTTCAGTGAGATAATGAAGGAGCAGTTAAATATTACTTACAGACACATGTATCCCCTTCTTACTGGAAAGGTTAGCAAGTAAAGGAAAAGGAAATGCAGTTAATTTGAGCTGAAGTGTGTAGGAGGTTGATAAGGGAAGCCAAAGGAAATATCAAAGGCCAATATGTAAAGATAATAAGAAATTTTAGAGCATTAGAAGAAAAAATTTTAAAAGTCTGGTAGAGATCCATTTCTGTATGTAAATGATAAAATTGTATATTCTGGTGCAAAAAAAAAAAAAAGGCAGAAATGTTCTGTTCTGAGTTTGGAACAAATCAGAAGGATGTATCTATCCATATGATGTGCTTGGAACAGAAAGTTTCCCAGCTGTAACCAAGGAGAAAGTGAGATAGTATTTGCTAAAAATAAACATACTCAAATTAACAAGCTTGAATAACATATACCCAAGTGTCTGAAAGAACCTAGCTGAGGAGTTGTCTGAACCACTGATGTTAATACCTCAAATCTCGCTAATCTATGAAATTTCGAAGAGTTGGTAGAGGGCTGTTGCTATTCTAATATTCTGAGGGTATAAAATAGGTGATTCAGGAAACTGTAGTTTGTTTAGCTCAGGATCAATGCTGGGTAAAATAATGAAGCAATTAATTTGGAGCACAATCGACAAAAAATTAGAGAATGAAAATACAATTAAAATCATGCAGTCTAGTTCCATGGGAGGTGGAAACAAACCTGCTGTCTTTTCTTGACAGCATCATAGGACTGGTTAAAGTGAGGGCTGTGTTTACATAGTATGTTTTGACTTCCTTAATAACCATGTGATTTGTGTATAAATAACCTTACAATAAATGGAATTAACAGAACGAACGTGGCTTAGAAGCATTGCAAAGTCATGCAGGGGCACATTTCAGAAAGCAGCTGCTAAGGGGAAGGTACCAGTGCGTGGGGCCATCACCAGCAAGGTTTCTTTACAGTTTTTGATCCCCCCAGCTCAAGACTTCTATCAGTGTTTCAAAATAGTGACAAAAACTCGTGTTTGTAGGATTGCAGGTGTCACAAACAGTGGGGGAATAGCTATCAGTAAAGTAACTGCTGCGGAATGATCTGGCTTTCCTGCTGAAGCAGCCATGTTCCAGCAGACCGTGCAAGGTGACGTGTCTACAAGCAAAGAATGTAGGTTACAGGAGATTAAATTACCCTGAAAAAATGTAATTCAGCAAAGGACATGGGTTTCTCCAAGATAATTGTGTTAATGTTAGTTGATTGCGTAGGATGTGGCAGAGAGATTTTGTATATGTAAAGGACGAACTTCAGAGTTATGTGAACTTGTATATTCTGGTTGCAGCTTTGGAAGATCACTAAAACATCACTTCGTGCAAGTCAGACATTCACACCGCAGGATGAATCTGGTGTTACTGAGTGGAATTCTAAAAGGGCCTCAGAATGATTCACGAGCTGAAAAAATGTTTCAGGCTTAAGGAGTCCATCTTGCTCAGCGTATTGAAGCAGGGCTGATGAGGGCAATAGCTCTGGTGTGTGGGTATTTAATTCCATCGCCCGGCTTGGAGGGAGACAGCTTGTTGCGGATCTCTGTGCCTGTACAGAAGATCCCCTGGACAACCACAGCCATAGGTTTTAGTGAAATCCCATTTCAAACATTTCTGCACCAGTATGTCCTATGCCCAGAGAATGAGATTGCCTGGGAGAGGTGGGAAAGAGAGTTTAGAGCTCAAGTTCTCGAAAGAAGCATCCAGGATCTGGATAATCTTGCAGCCTTTCTCTAGTTTGAGTGCTTTGAGATGCTGAAAGGGTGAAGCTGGCAATCAGAAAGCCAGACAGCTCCGCTCTCTTCGTTCCTGTTGGTGAAGATTTATCCCCAAAACTCCCTGAGTTTTGCCAAGTGGTCTGTGCATATCCTGGTTGATGGACCCATTGTTCTCCTGGTAGATGTCCATAACGGAGCTCTGGAGCAGAACAAACTTATTTCAGGCTTCAGAGCTTACGTTCCTCTAAGTAACTTCTTATTCGTGGGAATGCGCGTGATTCAGGTGATTCATTGTCAGGGCAGGCTATTTATGTACAGACAGATACCGCGTAATGAAGGTATGGACAGATACTGAGACTGAGGTCTTTCCTCAGAACTCAGCCCTTCTAATTTTCTGATCATACTGTGCATTTCTCAAAGCTGCTTGTCACTGCTTAACATCATTTGGGTAATGAAGTGTCCAGAATGGACCACAGCATGCTTGCTGAAGCTGCAGGGGATAGTACCTTTGTCCTCCCGGGACAATCAAACACTGCATTGTCACAGCTTTGGATACTGGTCACCATTAAAGGATTCCTTCCTTGCACGAGGACAGAGTTTTCTGTTCTCTTTTTCCCACAGCCTGACTTTAGCTGGGAACTTTTTGTTTGTCCCAGCACTGCTGGCACCATGCTAGGGACTGCATGAACGTACCATTGATCTCCACATAGGTGGCATCTCCTTGAGGAGGAAGTTTTCTCATGCTTTAGAATAGCCAGATGTGCTGAATCCAGGTCACAGTCCAGTGCTCTGACCAGCTGCTTTTAGATATTCCACATGTGGCGGGTTCAGTGTTTCATACCAAATTCATTTATTTTAAGTTATTTGACATTACATGGGATTTTGATTTAGCAGGGTGGTACAGCAATGTACTTAAATTAAATGCAAAAATAAGTAACACTTAGCAGAGTATAGCAGATGCAATACACAGCTGAATCACCATACAGATGTGATTCTTGTTACCCGTCTCTATAATCTGCCCACCGTCACGACACTGGCTGTCCCCAGTCACCTCAAAGGCATAAGTGGGTTAACACCAGCTCAAGCCCATTGCTGTCTTTGAGTTCTTTCTGTTTGTTGTTCGGTTTTTATATTCTCTTGTCAGGCTAGTCCACTTATACATTCCTTCTCACCATTCTGGTCTTGCTAACTCAGGAGAACTTTTGTGCCCTTCTCATTAATTCAAGGATGAAGTTACAGAGCCGGTTGACCCACTCAGCTGTGATCTAAAACAGACTGCCCTCTGGTCCCTTGGTGTTGAGATTGATTCAGCTTTCATTGCACCAGCTCTGGTCAATCACTCCCTACGTTTTTCCCTTTCCTTCAAGAGCACATAGCCCTTGCCTGTCTTTTCAGAGCTTTCTTCTGCTGTAGGGGTTCATCGGTCAGTCACAAGGAGGGCAGTATTAGTGCTATTACTCAAGTCACATAGGAGCTCATCTGGAGTACTATCCACCACCCTGGAAATCTGTGTTCAAGAAAGGTGAATTCAGGCTGGAACAGGAGCATAGAAAAGCTACTGAGATGATCAGGAGAATGGGGACATTATCTCCTGTGATGACTGCTATATCCTTATCAGCTTGCTGGGAGGGATCAGACAGTGTATGAAATGTCCCACTGGGCCAGACTGATGGTCCATTAGCCCAGTTCCCTGTCCTTGCCAGTGGCATTACAAGATGCTGTTAATTAAGGAGAGCACATGTGCCTGGCCATTTTGGGTGGTCCGTTCCCCTTGTGCCTTCCAGCATCCAATGTCATCATACTGGGGACATTAGCAGGAATGACCCTGTCCAGTCCTGCTACAATCTGTGCAAGGACCTGCTCTCCAGGAATTTGCCGAACCTCCCTCTGAACCTGCCAGTACTGTCCACCTCCAGGGCGTCCCGTGGCAGCCAGCTCCAGACGACCACTGCCTGCTGCGTAAAGAACTCTTGCTTTTTGTCTGGTTTCATCTGATCTGCCACTAGTCTCACTGAGAGCCCTCTCCTTCTAATGCTGCAGGATTTGGTGAACAGCAGCTCTGCCTTCACTGTGCCCCCTGCCTTGGGGAGTTTTCTAAGCCTTGGCCATGCATCTCCCTGAGCCTTCTCTTCTCCAAACTGGAGAGTCCCAGCCTTCTCAGTCTGTCTTCATCGGGCAGTTGCTCCATCCCCTTGACCATTCTAGTTGCCTTTCTCTGGCCCTTCTCTAGCTCCACCGCTTCCTCCTTGAGATGCTGAACCAGACCTGCACAGCACGGAACGTGTGCACGTGCAGGATCAGCGTAGCCCCGAATGACATTGCTCACCTTGCTTTCCATCTCTTCCCTGATACATTCTGCTGGCTTTTTTGGCTGCTGTTGTGCACTGAACCCATGATTCTGAGAGCTGTCAGTATCAGCACCAAGGCCCGTCTGGAGCAGTACCCACCAGGTCCATGTTCAGCATCATGTAGCATGTTCAGCTGGCTCTTCCCTAGAAGCATTGCTTTGCACGTGGCTACATGGTGGCCCATCTGCCACCTTCTGCACTCTCAGTTTGGGAGTCCTCCTGGAGCTCATCAGCATTGGTGCATCATGTGGCTACTCAGAAGATAGTTGCAGCAGTTTATAATGCCCAGACTTTGATATAGTGTCTTCACATTTCTATGTGTATTCTTTTATGTTTTGTAAACACTTTCCGCATGATTTGACTCTTGATCTATTGTCTTCTTCCAGGCCAAAAGCACATCTCCAAGAGCAGGGCATCCTCATCAGGCAGTTGTGTCCAAGAAACTGGAATTTTTTCTTTATGGCCAGATCAAAACTAGTCACGTTTTCACCACTGCCTATCTGATCTTTCTCATTCCAACACTTCCCCGTTTGAGGGCCAGCAATCGTTTGGAGTGTTAATTCAATGGGCAGGACTCCCAGCCGCTGGTCTTCTTGAAGATTCATCTCTGCACTTCATAGGCTGGGACCAAAAACTGGTTTGTGTGTGTGTCTCAGGCAGTTCCCCTGTGTTGCTCTAACATCATCAGACTGTCTGCGTGACAGGGATCCTCCGTGCATGGCTCTGCTCAGAGGGATGAAACAGTTTGCTTTGTTCATTTTGCTGCCTCCTCTTTTTATGTCTAAGTGCTTTTCTTCCTCCTGTGGGAGATGGCATTGTGCTCCCGAGAGCGCAGTTCTGACGCTTCGTTACTGCTGAGGTGGGGGATGGCGTGGCTGAGATCCTCTCCCAGTTCGGCGGATCAGCAGCATCGTCGAACCGCAGCCCCTCTTCCCTCTCGGGCACCTTTCGCCCGGGGTCTCTGGCTGTTGTGGCTTCTCCCGGCAGCCTGTCGGTGGGCTGCAGGCGCTGGCTGCTGCCGGGTCTCCCTTCCCGCTCTGGAACAGCGTCTTGAACTGTTGGTGAGAGCTCACCTCCCTGTGGGGTATAAAACCGGCCTCGGTGCCAGGCTCTCTGATCTCAGTACACGCGGTTTATCATGCCATATTGAGTCAGCCCAGCTTTGAAGCTGAAAAAGAACTGAAAATCTTCATACCATCTCCTCGGTGAGCTAACCTGTTATCAGACGTGTTCTTCTGTTTGTATTTTGAATTTTTCAAGAGCAACTGTTAGATAAACTATGTTCAGATGAGTGTTTAGCCAAAGTTGTTTGCAGTTGCAGAGTTCTGTAGTTCATCTTCTTGGGTATCACCAGGAACCGGGGGTGAATCAGGATTTTGTATTTTTCAGAAATTGTTTATTTTCCCAGACATTCTTGCGTAGTACAAGCAACTGCCTGACCAGTCTCCCCTGTGGTCAGCTTTACTGTGTAACATTCACTCTCAACCTCCTGTGTTATTTTAGCCTCTTGACTGCTTTTCTTATCTGCTTTCTGCAAGATGCCGTTCCTGCTGGTCAGGTTGAGCTGCAGTTTCCCGGGTTTTGAGCACCTGCTTGGGTTTACTCCATCTTTCACAGAAAAGGCCTGGCAGCGTGAGACCCATATTTGAGGTCACTGACGGACCTTTAATGCGCCGTTCCTTTCATTCTAAACAGCAGCAGAGACGTTATTTTTCCCCGTAGGCCAAATTACTCACATTCACACGCCAGTGACCAAGCTTTCCTTTGCAGACTTTGTAACCAAGCCCAGCTCTGGCACGTTTCTGGCCGGTTTGGTTGTGACTTCGGGTTGACGTCCTTCTGGCCAAGGCTGTTTCAGAGTCACAGGGTCAAGTCAGCGTTCCCAGGCAAGCGTGGCACTGAGACTCTCTGTACTTACTGGCCAGTGTCACGTTCTTCTTGTCTTTCGTGGATGGCCCTTAGCGTGCTTTGTAAAGCTGGGGTTGCTCTCCCTGCGGCTGCTTTTTCGTGCTCCAGACAGTCAAGGAGTGCCCAGCGGTGGATGAAGTTGCACCATACAGGCTAAGTTGGGGTCTTATGGCTTTTGTAGTTGTCCATCTATGGGCACATTTGCAACACGTTGGGCAAAAAGCTGTCTGACCACGTTGGTACCTTTTCCTCATCCCTGATCTCACCAAGTTATAAACAATTGAAAATCAACATTTTCCATCTGTCACTTGACTGTCAGCAAAAATGCCAACGTTCTGGCAGAACACCAGCAGGGTACAGTGCTCAGGTGCTTCTGCCCGGCGGTGGGTGCCACGGCAGTGGGTGCTCTCTCTCCTGGAGACCACGTCCCCTGGCCTGTGCCACCACTGCTGCGCCGGGACGGAGCAGAGGGAGGTCTCACCTTTCCAGCCCGCAGGGTGAAAACCTCCCACTCTTGCTTCTCTGTATTCAAGTAACCTAAAAAATCTGAACTGCTGCCCATTTGGGTGGACAGGTTTGGATGATTAAAAATTAAACAGAAAGCACAGGCATGTTCTGTCAGTATTTGTGTTCTTTATTTGGAAGGGAGCAGGGTGATGGTCATGTATCACATGCAGATGATGAAACGCTTTCCAAGCCATTAGTAATTGAAGCTGTAAGCATCTTCCAGGTGGTAATTTTTCAGTATTTGCATTTTGTAATTGTGTGATGCTGGGGCAGTGCCAGGAGACTGGCAGAGCGCTGGCGTTTGGAAGGGGCAAGGGGATGATCCAGTTAGTTATAAACCCATGAGTCTGATATCAGTTGCTAGCAAAAAATAAACAATCAGATACTGTAGGCAGTTGATAAAGAGTTAAAGACTAGAATGTAATTACAGCAGAAAACCTCACAAAACAAATTTCATTTCATTACTTGAGGTGTCAGATTTGTTTGATAAAGAGAACTGTTTAGATGTAATAGATTTTGTTTACCACTGTAGAACATTCCTATTACAAGAGCAGCGGTGTAAAAAACCAGTGGAGCGCCTGGGAAATGGTTCACAAATGTGCCAGATGACGGGTCTTGGCCAGTGCTTGTCAGCGAGGAACCGTCGCTGGCTGGGGTTTCTGGGGGGTCTCTCAGGACTTAGCTCAAGACCTGATGCTACTCGGCGATTTCATGTACGTTCTAGAAATGAACCTGAAATCACGGCTAATAAACAATAGATGTGCAGGCCGTGGTGCTGGGGATACGCCACGCAGTCCCGGGCTCTGTTCTGCGACGGTGCTTTGCAAGACGAAAGGGCTTGCAAAGACAAACCGCTGAAGTGGTTTAAGATCAGGAGAAAATACAGGATAACTGTGCTCCAGGGTTCAATCCATTCCCTCCAGTTCGTCCAAAAAAAGAGATTAGGAGGTGATTTACCTAGAATAGACTGGTAATTTAATCAAAATCAGATTTTCTGAGGAAAACGTGTGTTTTCATGAAAATCGAATAATAATTGGATCACTTATAATCAAAACTGAATCAATTGGATAATTGAATATTTGAAATAAAATTATTATTTCAAAAGCTTTGCATCTTAGGAAATATTGATGTTCCACTTCAGAATTTAGTTCAATGACTTTTTTCATTTTTATATTTTTTACAGTTTTTCGTAGGAAACAGCACTATGGCTCATGTATTGCAAATGTTATAACCTACATGCTTTTGCTTATTTAAACAGCAGTTCAGTCTACCCTGAATTAGTATTAATAAAACCACTTTAGACTTCAGTCTAAGATGAAACATCTCCGGGTAGAGTAGAAACACATAAAACCCAAACATTCTTGAAATGCCAAAGTTTCCAGCATCCAGGACAATTCTGCCTTTCAGTCTGTTGTTCCTGTGATCCCACGCGCTGTGGCGCAGGGACGATGCCGGTAGCGAGGGCGGTGGGACTGTGTGTGAGGAAGGGTAGCACAAGAGCCTGTCTGAAAATTGATTTCTTGATAGTAATATAGGAACGTTTGGGGTTTTTTAAGCGGTGGGACTTACTAAATGTTTGGAACAAACCTGCAGAGGAAAGGATGAATTCTCCATCTCCCAGTGTGTTTGAGACCTGAAGCCGGTGGCATGCAACAGCTTAGCTATGATGCTTCTGGTCTTGAACTTAGGGTGACGAAATTAATGTTGCATGAACAACCTAACTCCTGTCATTACCTGTTTTTCGAGTGTTCCATTTCTGGAAACATAAATATTAATGTAAATATTACCATAGGTGATTCTATATTTAACGGCCTCAAGTTGCGCCAAGGGAGGCTTAGATTGGATATTAGGAAAAATTTCTTCACTGAAAGGGATGGGAAGCACTGGAACAGGCTGCCCAGGGCAGTGGTGGAGTCCCCATCCCTGGAGGGATTTAAAAGACGTGTAGATGAGGCGCTTGGGGACATGGTTTAGTGGACATGGGGGGGTTGAGTTGACGGTTGGACTTGATGATCTCAGAGGTCTTTTCCAACCTTAGTGTTTCTGTGATTCTACAATTCTATATTTATTGCCCATAGCTGATGGCGTGTCTCTGCTTTGCCTTCAGTTATTCTCCTACACCTAGGGTAGCAGCAGTCCTGGAGCACATTTCAAAAGTGAACGCCAAAGTGTGCAAACACATCTGTTTTTGTACAAAGTGGGTAACTAAGCCACAAAAGTTGAAACCAGTTTTTCCAGCCGTGAGGCATCTAAACTGTGGTATCCTCATCCCCACTACACCTCAACCCCAGTTACCCAAAGTGAGAGTCCATCTGTTAATGGCCCATGGAGAACCTTGTGTTTGTTGCTACTTGATAGATACCCAGGTACTGAGGTTTCATTTTCCAGTTTACTTCTTGGGATTGTGTCTTAGAGATTGCCTAGCCTGCCGTCACAGCCCGGTGCTTGTTGTCCAAGACGCTAATAGGTTCTGCTAGCGCTAAAAACGACGACAGGAGTGGGCTTCAGCATGTGTCCTGCAGAGCCCTGGCAGGGGTCGATCACCGTGTCGACAGCCGGAGGAGCAGACCAGTGTCTCGCCTGTACAGCACTGGTGGCTGCTGGTGGGGACGGGCGGCTGAGTTCTTGGGGGTGATCCCCCCGCACGCCGCTCTGCACGGGTGCCTGCGCTCTTCCAGCGCCTCTTGCAGACCCGTGGCACAGCTCAAGACTTGCAGATCCAGGAGCCTCCGCTGTGGTTGCCGAACACCCAGGCAGAACTAGGAAATGCCCAATTTTTAGTGATCTGCCTTGACGGCCCAGTAGGAAGGGGGAGGTCTAGCTCTTGCCACCTGGCTGCAGCCCTGGTGTGCACTGGTTTGCACTGGCCTGTTGCAGGTTTGTCAGCTTCTCCGGAAGGTTGAGGTCCCTGATAGGTGACATCCCGCAGGGACAGCTTAAGAACTGTGCTAGGCTGTAAAATCAAACGCAGAGATGCAAAATCATCTGGTTTTGTGGCTTGACACCCGTCGGTCTTGCCCTCTGCCCGCTCTCTTTGTGACAGCCAGCTTTTACCCTGCTCTCTCTTTGTTTGTGACCCAGGTGAACGGTGTCAACGTGGTGAAGGTGGGGCACAAGCAGGTGGTCTCTTTGATCCGGCAAGGGGGGAACCACCTGGTGATGAAGGTTGTTTCCGTCAGCCGCAAGCCAGAATCAGAAGAAGTTGTTCGGAAGAAGGGTAGGTATGGAGTCTCGCGGTTCTCTGAACAGGGGGTTGCGTTGCCTAAATGTGAGCAGGCGTGGAGAAACCTGTGGGTCTGCCGGGAGGAGCCCGGCACGGGTGGACGGCCGTGAGGCTGCCGAGCTGCGGCTGGTGGGGAAGGAGGGCACTGCGAGGGGAAGACTGGCCCGTCCTCCGCACACCTGCCATGCCGGGACGTGCAGGGGGACAAGGGTGGTGGTCGGTGAAGGGCTGCGGCACTGCCAGTGCCGCAGGGGAAGCCCGGCACAGCCGGCGGCTGCTGGCCAGGCCCCCCGCGGGTCCCCCCACGGCCAGGCTGCAGGACACCAGCAGCTCTGTTCCCACATGGAGCTGTGTGTGCTCAGCAAAGGTTGGAGCCGGCTCCTCCTCAGGAACAGAGCTGCTTCTGGCGTTGCGGCCCGTGGCGCCGGCGGCAGGCTGTGCCGGAGCGCAGAGACTCCCCCTGCCCTGAGGGGGGTCGTGGTGGGGGAACTGCCCCTGCTTCAGGGTGCACGGGGGTGTTGCGGTGGGGAACCGGCCCTGCTGAGTGAGGGGGGTTGTGATGGAGAGCTGCGCCTGCTGAGTGTGGAGAACTGTCCCTGGGGGGGTGCGGGGGGTGTCGGGGCGGAGGATGGTGCCTACAGGAGGGCAGGGGGTGCCAAGGTGGACGATAGCCCCCGTGGCAGTGGGGGGTGCCAGGGTAGAGCCTGTCCTCTCTCGGGAATGCCGTGGCTGGGAACTGCCCCATCCGCTGGGAGCTCCTGGGGGCACAGCCAGTCCTGGGGCTGCTGGCCATGTGTGGGACTTGCCCTCGCTCAGGGGAGGGCAGGCGGCCATGGGGCCCCCAGAAGGCTCTGGGCCTTCACCCCATCGTCCCCGGGTGCCGAGGGCAGAGCCAAGACCCTCGGCCAGGGCTGTGAACTGAGGGGGAGTTTGGTGGTGGGCTGATGCGCTCACGGCCAGCGGGGCAGGGCAGCCCTTGGGGTAGGGGGCATCCAGCTGAGGAGGGCGGGGGCACATCTGGAGGGCAGCTGGATGGGAGGCAGCTAGCTGTGTACGGAGGGGCACACCATGGCATCCAGCTGAGGAGGGCGGGGGCACATCTGGAGGGCAGCCAGCTGGGGAAGCTGGAGGCAGATCTGGGAGCAGCTGGCTCTGGAAGGTAGGACCTCATCCAGGGGCAGCGAGAGGAAGGCAGGGGCACATCTGGGAGCAGCCAGCGGTGGAGGGCAGGGGCACATCTGGGAGCAGCTGTCCGTGGAGGATAGGACCTCAATCCCCAGGCAACCAGCTGTGGAGGGCAGGGGCACATCTGGGAGCAGCTGGCAGCGTGGGGCAGGCGGTCCCTGCCCGCCCGCTCGGGGCCGTGTGCGGGGCGCAGCGCGCGGGGCAGGGGCTGGGAGCCTGGCGCAGGGGGATGGGGGGCGCGGGGGGAGGGCGCGGGGCGCTCCCAGCGCAGCACGCGGGGCGTGGGGGAGGGAAGCAGCTCTGCCGCTGACACTAAGAGCTGTAATTATATTGTCATGGCACAAAAGCACGAGTCGTGGGAAAGGCTGAGGCTCGGGAATCAGTGCTGGGACCAACCGCCAGCGCTGCTTGCCGCTTCTCCTGGTGCTTCCAGCCCTGCAGCCGGTGAGCAGCTGCCCGTTGCCGCCCGACGCTGCCTGCTGCCCGTGCCCTGAGCCCACAGAGCTGGGCGGCCGCTTTTCCAGCACGGGTTGCGGGGACCGGAGCTGAGTCCCCTCTGCGGGACCCTGGCTGCAGCACGGCCGGGGGGGGCCAGACCCCCATCCCCACCCCTGGCTGGGGCTCGCCTCTTCCTGGGGGTGATGGAGGCCTGTGTGGGACTGGCGTTTTCTGGCTGAATCCGCCCCTGTTGGGGTCTCTGATGCAGGCAGCGCCAGCAAAGCCTGAAGCTCCGGTTGCCATGGCAATGCCTGAGCGTTGAATCCAGCATTGTCAGCGAGCGAGCGCGAGGAGGAGGAGGCACGCCAAGTGAAGAGGAAGAGCCTTCAACTCGTCCCCGCTCCGGTGGGCTCATGGCATGCAGCGCCCGCGGGGCAGCCCCGCGGGCCAGCCCGGCTAGGCAGCCCCTCGGGACAGCCCCGCGCCGCGGCACAGCACCGCGCTGCCCTGTGCCGGCCATGTGCCTCCGCTGCCCGGCGCGGAGCCGGCCGCCCCCAGCGCTTCGCTAGGGCCGCGGGAGCCTCGCCCCGTCCTGGATACGGCCGAGCCGGCAGAGGAGGGTGGGTGGGCCGTGTTTCGCTGGGGGATGCGCCGCGCCGAGGCGGGAATGAGAGACTGAGATCAGGCCTGCTGGACTTGTTTCTCCCTCCTACCCTCCACCCATGGCGTGTGCGGAGGGGAAGCAGCCATCAAAGCTGTTTGCTGAGTCCCACAGGCAGGCAGCCAGCTGCCTGAGACAGATTTAATTCGCGAGAGGTTTTCATAGCCATAGCATCTCCGGTAGTTGCAGGGGGGCAGGCGCAGCCGGGGGACATGACTTGGACTCTCCTCCGCTGAGGGCTGTGAGAGCCTGGGCAGCGTGCACGTGCCTGCGGGAGCCACCAGCCCCTCCGCGCCGGGGCCTGCCCCGTGCCCCGGGACTGCGCTACCAAGACCATGAAGAAGTTTGCTTCCACACGCAGCCTCAATAAGATCCTGCAGCAGTGCGACTCCTCATCCCGCGAGTACGAGGAGATCCAGGCTGTGGAGAAGAAGTGGCATCTGCATCTGGCTACTCCTCGTAAGTTCCTGGACAAGAAATGCAAAATGCCGTCTCTCTTCCTTTCAGCTCCGCCGCCTCCCAAGAGAGCGCCCAGCACCACCCTGACGCTGCGTTCCAAGTCCATGACGGCCGAGCTGGAAGAGCTGGGTAAGCGGCGGCAGGGCTGGCGCGTGCATGCAGGGGTGCATGAGGAGCATGTGGGGCCGTGGCCGGAGCAGGCGGCACACTCGCCCGACGTCCATTTTCCAGAGGGGTGCATGAGCATGAGCGCGAGGCGACACGCGCACCTCCTGTGCTGTTTCCATTGTGCTTGGCAGCGTGTGGGGCGCGGGGGGCTAAGAGCCTGCCGCCGCCGCCGGAGGGGTGCGGGAGCCCCCCGCAGAGCCAGTCCACCCCTTCAGTGCCGCCTCCCCGGAGAGGCGGCCCGGGGGAAGGACGCTGGGTGCCTCCGTGTGCTTGCGGAGAGGCTCGCCGCCCCCGTGCCCCATCCATCAGGCACCCTGCTCCTCCCGCACTCCAAACAGGCCCTTGTTTTTATTTTCCTCTCCCTCCAGGCAGATGCCACATGCTGCCAGATTAGCTGGTATCCCCACGGGCTGCCCTCCCCCCTTACACACACACATGCATATGCACACACACTCACACGTTCTGCTGTCACTACAGAGCCTACCCACGTTTCCAGATGCTTTGGTATCCCAGCTTGCATCTACATGTTTTCTATATTCTCTTGAAGCCTCTCCACACCCACCCCATCCTTGCTTCCAGGTACCCTGTGCCGAAGCCCCTCAGTCTTCCCATCTATTCTGGCCGCCTCATTGAGCCCACACCTTCCCAGTGCGCCGAGCTCCCCCCAGTAGCATCCTACCAGCTGAGGGCCGTAGGGGTGCCGGTGTTCACACACCCTCCGAAGAGCAGTCCCTTCCCTCTGCACAGAATGATTTGCCCGTTTTGCCGCGCGTTGTCCCCGGTGCACTGCAGAGGCCGCAGGGCGGCTGAGCAGGGCGCTCCGCTGGCAGTGGCCGTGCCGGGGAGGCTGGCTAGCAGAACAGCGGCCACGCAGCCCTCACGGCCTGCCGGGCACGGGAGGTGTGGAGGGACCCCTCCTGGGGGAGCCTTCGGGGCAGCCGCGCTCCGACGTGCAGCTCTGGCGCACACCAGGTTGGCTCTGCCGAGACGGGCTGTTCAGGGCAGGAGTCGGATGCGCTGCGAGATCTCACCGAGAGCATCGGCAGGGCGAGAGGGAGCCACTCCCGGCACTGCCTGCTGCCCTGGCTCGCACTTCTGCTATCTGTGTTTATGTTTTTGCTGTGTGAAAATGCGGTGATGTGTACAGATGTGCTTGCTGGCCATGGCGCAGAGGCTGCGCGTGGCAGAGCCCTGTCCTGGCTGGGAGAAGACCCGCCCAAGAGGCAGGATCCTCGGCAGAGACCCCACCGCACCCTCTCTTGCTCAGGGCGTTGAAGGAAGGTCCATGACCGTTCTCACTCTGCTCCCTGTCCTACATGCATGTCCAGGCTTTATAACCCTGTGGGGTTCTCCTGAAAGAAATAGACCTTGAAGGTTCGGGCTCACACTCAAACGTGGCTTTGAAGGGACAAATCTCAGCATTTAAGGGTTTGCATCAGCTGATTGATCACAGCCACTGTGATTTATTTTATGCTGAGCCCACTATGTTGGTTTTCACCCTATTCCCCGCTTCTCCAGACCTTTATTACTAAAACTGAAGGCACTGTGTTTACTAGCAGCCATTAGGAGAGGATTCAGAATAGCCCGTTTCTCCCGGTTTTTGCTCTTCCCTTTGCACCGATACTGCACAGACCCCAGGGTTCATATTTTTACTCTCAGTTGCTGGTCCTGAAAGTTGTTCCTAACCGGTGCGATGGGTGCCTGCTTGCACGCACAGGCAGCATGTTGCCTCTGTGAGAACATGTTCCCTAGCTGCATGTGCCTGTCTTTGGTGAACATCATGCCCGAGTCGAAGCCTGGCACACATTGTGTGCGCCTTTGCGGAGAGACAGGCACCCCAACCACGACACTTGGCCGTGCGAGTGCCAAGTGGGGTGTGGGACACGGCCATGGGACGACCTGCACCATGGAAACCCGCAGTGGTGTGAGGGAAGGGTGTTTTGGCAAGAAAAGCTGCTGGGCTCGAGGGGGAGGAGAGCAAGCTCGTGGAAAGTGAAGTCACGAAAAGCAGAGAAATAGCTCTGCCAGAGAATATATTAAAGATGAGTCCTCTAGGTCTCCCTGAGGATTTTGCATCTAGGCACTGCCTCTCTTCTACCTGGAGAGGGACTAGGAGCGGCAGCTGCCCGGGTCTCCCGGGAGAGGGATTTGTAGACAGGGACTGGTCTTAGTCTGCATGTTTGCCAGGAAATTGTAGTGGTTAGTCCCTACTTGAAGTCCTGTGGATCAGGGAGTATGCTGTAGCCAGTCCCACCACGCATCCCCAGGGAGCATGGCACAGGGAAAATGGGGGATCATTCCTCCTCCCCCATTTTGTCATCTGGTGGTTGATCCTCCAGCTTTTACTGCAAAGGGGGAGTTTTCGTGCAGGTCAGCATCCCCACGCCTCAGCGGTCTGCAAGTTTAGAGCCCAATCTCCTTTTCTGAGGGGACGGTGGTGTTAGTGAAAGGGACATTTCTATCTTCAGCTTCTTAAAGGGAGCTTTGTCAGATCGTCCCTGCCCCTTTTTTCCTTGAAGCCTGTCCTTGTGCTGCAGCTTGCAGAACATCCCATGTGCCCATAGCCATACCTTAACATTTTCTTGCTGCATATTGTGCCAGTCCCCTTGGAAAAGCAGATTCCCAGCAAGCTGCTAACAAAGCACTCCTGTCCTGCAGTCCTGGCGTTTGCTGGATGCAGAGGAAACTGGCTCTGGGAGACGTGCAGACTGCTGTGTCTCCTCAGTGAGCAGGGAGAGATTAAAAGCTTTTAAAAGAGTTTCTCCGTGGCTCGGGCATTAAGTGCCATCCAGACCTCCTCCTGGTCTCATTTCCTGACATTGCACCTTCGCTCTGCTCTCCTGGTCTGAGTGAGGAGGAGGAGGGCTCAGCGGAGGGCTGGTCCCAGCGGTGGGGCTGGCAGAGAGCCCGGCCCGTGTTGGTCCCTGCCCGGCCACTTGGCCAGGAGGGCGGCTGGCCTTCCCACGGCGGGCAGCGCCGAGGGTGCCCGGGGTGCTGCAGCCCCTGCCCTGCCTGAGCCTTCCTCCCAAGAGCCGCCGGTGAGGCAGGCACGCGCTCCACTGCCAGGGCCTGATCCTGCCAGCATGCTGGGAGGCAGGAGAGCGTGCGGGGAAGAGGCACAGCAGGCAGGCAGCGAGGCTGGAGCTGGGAATGAAAGCAGGAACTGTGCATGCCATTCATGTTGTCTTTTGTTTCTTGATTCCAAGCCTCCATGCGGAGAAGAAAAGGGGGTGAGTGAAACCGCACATCCTGGGGTCCTCCCCTCCCCCTCAGCCTCCCAGCCAGCACCCAGTCGCACCACACAGGCACGCACGGTGCACCCCGAGGGACCGGCCCCGGTCACCGTCCCCTAGTTGTCCTGGGAACGCTCAAAGGGAGCAGGAGCCCTGCGGGTCAGCTCCCGCCCGGCACCGCCGCTGCAGGAAGCAGCCACCACATACCGCTCTGCCGGGGCAGCAGAAAGGCCGAAATCGGTGCAGTCGTCTTGGGCTCCTGTTGGGCACAGGCAGCAATGCCCGTTTGCCAGACGGGCCCCATGAATCTCCAGGTCTGACTTCCCCGGGTGTTGTACTTGCTGTGCGTTTGCTCCACGGTGAAAACGCCTTCCACCGGAATGTGCCCCACATGCGAGGTCCTAAAGTACAGTCTCCTTCGGCCCCCGGGTCAGGCCTCTGGAGCTCGGTCAGAGGAAGGGGCAGCCGCTCTCTGCCGTGTCCAGCAGTGCAGGTGCTGCCGCTGCTCCTGCCCCCGTGCAGGCTGTCCTGCTGCTTCTGGCGGCCCCGCGCCGAGGAGGCACCTGAGGACGTCCCCGTGCTGCAGGCAGGGTTTGGTGGCGGCTCCGAGGGCATGCCCGAGTTAGCTGGGAGAGAACTAGTTTGGTTAGTAATCGTCTGAGCTTGGGGGGGGGGGGGGCCATGCACAATGCAGGCTGTGTTATCGGTGCCCAAGCTGGCTGCAGCAGAGCTCCACACACAACGGTTGCACTGCACGGTGTCTGTGTGGACATCGCGTGAGGAGTGGTACAAAGACAGGAGGTTCTGGCCAGGGCTGAGCCAGGAATGGACAATCCTGAATGGAGCAAGAAGGCTCGTCCCATGCCGGCACACAGCTCTGCATTTCTCCAGCACCCACACAGGGTAGAGAGAGGGAGCCTGGAGACCTGACCCCGGTTCTTAGCCTTTCAGAAGCAAAAGTCTCTCTGTACTGGTAATGTGAAGCTAGAGAGCTGTTTCCCAAGAAACAGGAAATGTAAGGGACTAAGTCTTCCACCGTATCGGTGATGACTTAGGAAAGAAGCTGCGCAGGGCTTACAAGCGGGAGGTCTCTGAGGGACCTCCCCAGACCTCCTCTATACCGAGCAGATCTGTCAGTACTCAGAGGTGGAGGTCCCATGGATCAGAATGATCAGCTGAGGGTCACCAGGGGTGCCCCGACATTGAAGATGGCCGTCTCCAAGTGCGTGGTGAAGAACTCGTGGTGCTTTGGACAGCCAGAGCCATCAGGGCGCGCCCGTTCCTGCGGGATCCCTCTTTTCAAGGCGGCTCCAGCACCGCCTCATCCCCTGCCCCAGCAGCCTGGAGGCAAGGCAGGATTCACTCCAGGATGCGCTTCCAACTCCTGCAACGGCATGGCAGATACAAAGTGCAGTTAGTGGTGACTTGTCTCCCTGCGCTCTAATGGCATTATGGGATGGAAAGTGGAATAAAGCCAGAGCGGAGGTGGGTGGAGGGGGCTGAGCATTGCCGTTACTCTTCTCGCAGCCCTGGGGTCTTCAAACTAACGTCACTACAGGGCTGCCCAGAACAGTTTCCAGAGACACTGATGAGGCAGGTTTCCAGCACATGGTCTTCTTTAGACCTGCTGAAGCTTGGCTGTTAGAGGTCCACGCAGTCGCTCAGCAGTGTTTGGCCGCAAGGGATGAGCCAGCTCCCCTCTGGGCAGGTTGAACAGCCCCGCGCCTCTTGCAGTGAGCACAGCGTGCAAGTGACACGGCAGGGAGGAAGAGGAACCATGAAGTCACCCAGAGACAAGGATGGTTGGCTACTGAGGTCTTGTGCCAAGGAAGTTCAGGAGCTGGCCTAAGCTGTTTCCTTGGAGCAGGTGCCGGTCCTTAGTCCCAGGGGCCTTGGTGGATACCTGCACCAAGGGTGCTGGGCTTAGAGGACACGTAAGTCCCCTTGGCAAAGATCTCTTGGCGTCTGTGTTGGTGTAGGGCTTGCTGCTCCAGAGACTGGGCTTTTGAAATGTTTGGGACTCATTTTTAGTTTCTGTAACTCAGGAATGCTGGCTTACAACCTGCCACATGGACGGCTGCCATGACCACAGTGTGCAGAGCTGAAGCTGACCCGTGAGTCATATCAGCCCCAGGCGGGGTTTTGTAGGAGTACAAGCCTGACGGTCAGAGCTCTCTAGGTCGCTTGGGTCACAAGGATCAGCAATTCCCACACCATAGCGGTGACATTTTGCTGTCCCGAGTTCAACAGCCAGGCTGGAAAGAGCCCAGAAGTTTACGAGCCTTACCTGAAGGCAGGCAGAGCTTGCCAGCCCTGTGGGACGAACACTGCACGTGGTCTCCCCTCTCCCTGGGCAATTTACTGGGACAGTGGATTGGTTGTGCCATGGTCGTAGAGGCATCCAGTCCTGAGGAATGCCAAGGCAGACCCATCAGCTGCAGCAGAGCACCATGCCAGCGTGACGGCTGCGCTCCAGTGCCAGCTGACACCATTTACGACATGGAGCCGACAGACTCAACCCTGCCCGGCCCAGGGAGCTGTAGGAGCAGGGGCAGCCACACCTGAACGGACCCTGCCCGGGCTGAGCACCAGCCTTCGTTAGCCCGGCTCTGCTGGACCTGTCTGGCTCCACGCAGAGGGAGCTCAGGAGGGGTCAGTGGTGACGGTGGCCGGCATCTGCCTGCTGCCCTTTCTGACATCCCGAGTTTCAGGATGTTTTAAGCCCCAGCCAAAACCCCAGCGGCGGCCGGGGCCGGTGCTGTGTCCGAGTGGGTGGTGTGAGCGCCGCGGGCTGGGGGAGCAGCGAGGGCTGGCCGCTCCCCAGAGGACAGACATGACGGCACAGCCGGGGCCTGACGAGCCCCACTGCCCTGAGGGCCTTGGGCAGGGCAGACCGAGGTCTGTCGCCTTCCACCATGAGTCCAGCCCGTCGGGCCGGTGTGTAGTGATGGGGCAGGGCCGAGGTCAGGCTGGGAGCGGGTCAGGGTCTGCCTGGTGAGGCTAACGGGGGTCTGCAGGCAGGCCTGTGGTGGCGAGGTCTGGGAGTCAGTGTGTGGGTCAGGCCCATGGCGGCACAGGCATGGCCGGGAGGGCTCTGCAGGTGGTGCCGCTGCAGCACAGCCCGGGCGGGCGCTGGCACCCCCGGCCTGCGCTTACCCAGAGCTCCCGGGCCCACGGACACGGGCTGCGTGGGGCCTGGTTCCTCCCGTTAGGGCTGTTGGGGCACAGGAGTCCCCTCAGGGAGGAAACGTCCCAGTTCGTCCCAAACAGACACTGGAGTGGCTGTTGTGCTGGAGCCGGAGTGAGTCCCATGGCGTCCCACGGACGTCTGTGTCGCTCGTGGTCCCTGCGGCACCTGGGTTCCCCTCACCTGCCACAGCGCAGCTGCTGCCCACACCCCGCTTCACCCAGTTAGAGTCACAGAACCACAGAATCATTTAGGTTGGAAAAGACCTTTAAGATCATGGAGTCCAACCGTTCGCCCAGCACTGCCAAGTCCACCACTAAACCATGTCCCTAAGTGCCACATCTACACGTCTTCTAAATACCTCCGGGGATGGTGACTCGGTGAGGGGGGACTCAGTCTCATTCTGAATATCAAAAATATATCTGGGCAAAAATTTGCTCTTTTAATGTGAGGATTGGGGCTTCCTCAAGTCCTCCGCCTCAGGAGCTGGCAGGTCAGACCCCAGAGGTCAGGCAGGCTGCTCAGGGGTGCCCGGCGGCACGCGTGTGCCGGGGGCAGCCGGGGTGGGAGCGCGGCACGGCGCGGTGCTGCTGCGCCGGGCTGTCGGCTGCAGGTGCCCCAGCTGAGCCAGGCCAGTGCCTGTGCATCATGGTGGGTGGGCAGCTCCAGAAACACCTCCAAAATCTTTGTTAGCTGCTGGCTGGGGAGGACACAACTGAGCAGCCGCTTCCTCAACTCTCTGCTCAACAGGCCTAGGAGCCGCTCTCCCCACCGGGACGTTCGCTCCCTGCTCAGCCGCGCTGCAGGGGATGGGCCTGTCGTAGGGGAGCTGCCTCGGTACGGCAGCCCTTGCTAACCCATTTACTTTTATGTTTGGATTTTCAGAGAAACTGGATGAGATTTTGGCAGCAGCGGAGCCCGCGCTGAGAGCAGACATTGTCGAAGCAGATTCTAGGGCAGCCACTGTGAAGCAGCGACCAACAAGCCGGCGCATCACGCCAGCAGAAATCAGTGTGAGAGAGGAGGGCTCGCGGTGGGAGAGGGAAGGGCACATCGTTGACGCTGACTGCCAGCCCTGAGACTTGCGTTGGGGAGTGGGTTTCCCCAGGGGAGTGGAAGGAGAGAGTCTGGGGGGAGACGGAGACTCAGCGCAAGAGTCTGGGCAGGTGGTGGAGGAGCTGACCCAGGCTGTTTGGCACTCGCTCACCAGTACGGGATTGCCGCAGGGAGGACGTAAGAGCGGATCTGAAGGAGTGTGGAAAGCTGAGCCGGAGAGCTTAGTCTGGCTGCAATTTTCTGGATGTGAAGCTGGAAATTAGGAGGAATCAAAGAAGAGAAAAACGCCATCTCTGAGGGGAAGCATGGATGGAGTAGGAGGGGGGATGCCAGCTCCAGGCTGTCTGGATTGTGAAAGTGCTGCAGGTGGTGGGAGGCAGCTTCTGGAGCAGGAGGTAAAATGAGACAGGCTGCTTCTGAGCAGAGACTGCCCTGAGCTAAGCCTTCCCACGGGAGGAAGGCTGCTGCCGGAGTCAGCATCACTGTGCCACCCCACCCTGGGCACAAAGTGCCTGAGAGCCGGCGGGGGGAGCAGGAGGCAGGGGGAGCAGGAGGCAGGGGAGCAGGCAGGCAGGGGGATCAGGAGGCAGGGGAGCAGGAGGCAGGGGGAGCAGGCAGGCAGGGAGAG
>VZTQ01002359.1:160074-182387 GCA_013400755.1 Pelecanoides urinatrix
GGCAGGCGGGGGGAGGAGGCAGGGAGGGAGAGCAGGCGGGGGGGAGAGGGCAGGCAGGGAGAGCAGGCAGGCAGGGGGAGCAGGAGGCAGGGGGAGCAGCCAAGCTGGAGAGAGGGAGGGAGCGTTAACCCTTCAAAGGGCAATATCACAGGTTTTGGAGACAGGCTGGATGGGGCCGCACGGAAGATGGACTGTTGAAGGCGGAGGTGAGGGAGGGGTCTGTCCTTGTCCCCAGGGACCCCTCCCCTCCTGGGACTGTGCAGTCCCAGCTGCAGGTGCGGGGCGGCAGGGACAGGGTCTGGCATGCAGAGGATGTGGGGGTAGAGCCCCAGCTTCACCCGCAGTCAGAAGGGTCAGGTGGACTGAGATGAAGTGTTGTGTCTTTTCAGCTGAGTCTGCTGATGTCCAGAATGGAAATTTCGTTTTTTTCTCTTCCAGTCACTCTTTGAACGCCAGGGTATGGCAGCACACTCGGGGGTCCTTGCGGGAGCTGACAAGCCCCACGTTTCACTGCGCAAAGGAATTCCACGGACAAAATCTGTAGGTAAGGCAAACTGGGGGGAAATCCCTTCCTAAAGAGGAAAGGTTGTCCCCGTGGAGCGTTCATGCCTGCATGGAAACCAGGAGGAAAGGCTCAGCCCTCTTTACTCTAACTAAAGATCTTTGAAGAGGGGATGTTTAATATGATTTCTACTCTGAAGGTTGCATGTATCCTGAGAAACCTGTTCTAACACTGGCAGTCGTCCTGCTCTGAGCAGAAGGTTGGACTGGAGACCTCCAGAGGTCCCGTGCTCTCTCAATCTCTTTATGGCACTGCCAGGGATAGGGGAGTTTCTCCCACCCTCCGTGCTGGCAAATGAGGGCTGTGGGTGATTTTCTGTCGGACCATGTAGTGGCTGGGCTGGCGTGCAGTGTGCTGAACACGTGGACGGTTGGGAGTAAAACAATGAGCCGTAACAAACTGAGATGATGGAGGTAACTGAATTTTTTCTAAAGAAAAACAGGACAGGGCCTGGAACAGGCACTCGCCTATAGGCTATGTCAGGATCTTTAGATCCTGTCCCAAAAGGTTTGCAGTGCAACTAAAACCAAGAATATGCTGGAGGAGGGAGATGGGAGGATGAGGCAGAGTAACCAAGGACTGGTGGCACAATGACACTATGGGGGTCTCATTTTCTTCTCTTGATTTTGTGTATCAGTGGTTTCATCAGGGTGATAACGCCAAGCCATGGTGCTAGCAAGGTCTGCGGGCTGTGCGGGTTGGAGCTGGGGAGCGCGCGTTATCGCTTACATAGAGAAGCTAAGGGGCAGGAGGAAAGGGGGCAGACAGAAAAGTGGTGTGGTGTGTGGCAAGTGCTAATTTTAAGTAACCCCAAAGCATCATTTGATAGTAATAGTGATGCCAAAACAGATTGTATGTTTAACACACAAAATAAGTGAATAGAAAGTAAATTCTGCTTCAGGCTGCAGCCGAGAGCCACACGATCCCAGCAAGAATGTAAAAATTAGTTGAGAAATGCAAGTGTTAGTATTCAAAATGTAGTTCTTGTACAGAGCCACGGAACTGCTGTGCATACATGCTTCACATTCGTGTTTGTATGAGAGCAGCTGGTACCTGTAGTCCCACGTGAGACTGGTCTGAGAGGAGTAGATAGCTAGAGATAATCAAATGTGTGTTATTAACCTGAAAAACAAACTAGGAGAGATAATCTTAAAAAAAAAAAGAGTGGGTGTTTAATGGACTGCCCTGCTGTGTACTTACACACCACGTTGATAACGCTGCTGTCCTGCCATGAAATCTACAGGCAGAAAGCTCCCGTAGCCCTGAAGAGCTGAGCTAGAACCTGGGCTGAGCAGATGATGAGGAGCGGGTTGGAAGCGAATGTAGGCATTAACGAGTTGCTCATACATTGCAATAACGTTAATGTACATGGTAGAAAAGGAGCAGAGCTGACTGCCTTCGTGCCTGGGATCACCGCAGCACCAACCCATGGACTTGCTAGAGTAGAGGCAACCAGTTAATTTTCTCGTGAAGGTAAAAACAGTCAGTAGCACATGCAGGATGGGATTCATCTCATCCAGCCTTACATGTTAACAATGCAGAAATCTCCATCCAAGTAAGGTGCTCAGGAACCATCTATAGGGACTAGAGGGAAATAGGCACTTTTAGCATGATTTATCTGATGTCTTGATCTTAGAGGTGAATCCTGCACAAGTGCCCATTGCCTGTGAGGGGTATCTGGTGACCGCTGAGGTGTACGGCTACGACAAGCATGCAGTGGCCAGTGGTGTCTGAAGGGCATCTTGATTTTGCAAACTATATCCTAGATGTTTGTTTTATGTGTGAGAACGTTTGTGAAAATGCTTCTAAGCAAAAGTTGTTCAAGGTTCAATCAAGCCACAAACAGCTGGAAATCCTATTATAGGGGATCTATTGTGTAAAATAGCATCTTAACCCAGTAATAGATCATAAACTGGAAAAGTATTCATTAAATATGAAATACTTGCCTGTAAGAAGCTCCTCTTTGCTTGTGAAAGCAGAGTCAATTACTCAGGAGGTCCCTCTAAAGCTACACCTCGTGTGATGCTCGTTGTGGAGGTATGCTGTCAAGGATCTCTGTATGCAGAGAACTGTGAGAAGAGGCATTCAAAGTTTGTAGGGTTTATATAACTGTAAGGTTTGTTGGGTTGTGTGTAGGGTTTGTATGCTCATGAGCATAAAGTGTAATGCCCCATGTATGTCTTTTCTGTTGAGCACCTAGAGCATTGAGACCCAAATCCTTGCACGGGATTCCCAGCCATTACAGCTACACACACCGTGCGACAAGGGGATTAGAAACAAGGGGATTTAGAAACACTGATTAAAAATCAGGGAAGATTAAAAGCAGACGTGGAGATGCCCTGTTTATGAGCAGGAATGGCTGCAGCTGTCATGAGCACAGCATCCAAGCACAACCCAACAATAAATACAGGAAAAAATCACGCGTAGCTCTTAATTATACTCGATCCAAGAAGTGGATCCAAGTGTCTGTCCACACTGAAAGGGAACAATTCCTGTTGAGGAGCGGAGAGCAACTTGTTTCCAGTTTGCCTGCCACAATACACACCAAAAGCAGTGCCTCTTAGAAACCGGCTAATTTTTGTGGAATTCCAGATAAGCTAAAATAGAAAACAGCCAAACAGTAGAAATTGGGTTGCAATCGGCTTGTTTTAGAAGTCCTTCTTGAGCTGTCATTTCACACCCACAATGCCAGGCTCATACGCTGTACAGTCAGTTGACTTCATGATAAAAATCACTACTAAAAGAAAGGAACTAGATGAAAAATAAGCAGGGGTTGGTTGGTTGGTTTGGTTTTTTGCTGAAGAAATTCTCTGAATTATTTGCATATTACACAGCTGGTTTAGATTCCCAGGGACTTGTGACAAAAGATCAAAGCATTTCATGTTTGCATCTAAAAGTTTCATGAGACAAAGGTAGTTAACCCTCGACTGCCTACAAAGAAAGCAGAACGGAAGAAATATTTCAGTGAAAATGTGAAGAAAAGAAATGCATTGCAGTGGGGAGGCTGATAGAAAAGAAAATCTCTGTCAGACTTCCAAGATAGCTACCACGCCATCTGCTCCAGCATCAGAAGTTAAAAACACTTGAAAGTCTGCAGAACTGTCATGGTACTCGCTAAGTCTCTCCCCTGAGCAAATTCAACATGATGTAGATGGTGGTTTTGCATGGATAGAAGTAGTGCCTGTCCCCATGTCAGTTAGAAACACGAGGGGCTGCGGGTGGCCGATGCACCTTACTGACTGAGCGTTGTCACTGCGGAGGGAATAAGGGGTGACTTGGTGCTCAAAAAGACGTTGAGGATGCCGGGCTCCTCCGGCTCTGCCAGCTCGGAGGTGAGCGTGCATCCTTGCTTGGCTGCACCAAGGTCTGGCAGGGTGGGGGCTGCCCTCCCCGCTCCCGTTCCAGGACCGTCCTTCCCTGTACGGACCCGGGGTGAACTCCCAATGCTTTCACTCCTCTGAACAGGTTCTCAGCTTCACCCTAGCTGCGATTTAAGCTTTGTGCCGTAGCAGCCAGCACAGTACTGTTATTTCACTGCTCTCTGAAGGGCAGAGGGCTTTCCTCCTCTCCCTCCTATCAGTTCTGTCGTTGCCTGGAGCTGATGCCAGCCCCATGCACCCGAGGTCGGTGATGCTCACCTGCTTTCGGCTTCTGGACATGAGCGAAGCCACGGCACTTGGCACCTTTTGCTCTAGCTCAGGGGTGGCTTTGGGAGCTGCTCCGCCATCCCTGCACGGGGGAAGCAAGGTTGGAAACGGTGGGGTGTGCTCTGGAGAGAGCCACCTCATTAGCTAGCCCAAATTAATGCACGGAGTTAGATTCTCACAGGGATTTAGGCTGTTACGGCAACAGGCCCAAAAGCGTTATGGAGAATTTTTGTGTTTTCCTTGGAGATTAATAAAGCATTCAGCATGCTGTGAATTGCAGAGAGGGATTGCCATAAGGCTTGTGGCATTGCCAAGCTGCGCTTTGGGCATGCACCTGGGAGCATGATTCTCATTTCAGACCAGTTACTCTGGGTGCTCAGGGACAGGGTTCTTTGCTGGTCCTTGCTGGGGGCTCCATTTTGACTCAGGCTCTTTATCCCTGCATGTGCCGACCTCTGTAGTTTGATCCTGGTGGTGTCTTGTTGCTCTTTGTAGGAAGAATATATGCCCCACTACGATGAAGACACAGTATATGCTCTTTGAAGAGAACTGAGAGACAAAATCTCGATGGCAGTTAGCAAAGGGACAGGTTTGTTCATTTGTCATAGAAGTTTAATCTTCCAGTCATGTACACACAAGATGGACCAGGCACAGAGGGAGGTCACAGGCAGCACACGAAGGGTCGTGCTGTTAGTGACAGATGCTCTCTGTTCTCAGAGGTCAGCCCCACCTCCACCATCCCTTGGGAGAACTTGGAATAGCTCGCAAGGTTTCATGTTCATCCGGCAGCCCATCGGTGTGTGGTAGAGGGATGAGGTCTGGAGGAGGCGGGAGCGCTCGGTCACTGGCAGCGGAGTGTGCTGGGGAACAGAGCACAGACGCCATGCGTGTTCCTGCGACAGGGGAATAGCAAACAGCAGGTTGGTAATTACTGGGTTGAGATCACAGAATCACAGAATCACTGAGGTTGGAAAAGACCTCTAAGGTCATCGAGTCCAACCATCAACCCAACCCCCCCATGCCCACTAAACCATGTCCCCAAGCGCCTCATCTCCACGTCTTTTAAATCCCTCCAGGGATGGGGACTCCACCACTGCCCTGGGCAGCCTGGGCCAAGGCCTGACCACTCTTTCAGGAAAGAAATTTCTCCTCATGTCCAACCTAAACCTCCCCTGGCACAACTTGAGGCCGTTTCCTCTCGTCCTATCGCTGTTACTTGGGAGAAGAGACCGACCCCCCCTCGCTCCAACCTCCCTTCAGGCAGTTGCAGAGCGCGATGAGGTCTCCCCTCAGCCTCCTCTTCTCCAGGCTGAACACCCCCAGTTCCCTCAGCCGCTCCCCATCAGACTTGTGCTCCAGGCCCTTCCCCAGCTCCGTTGCCCTTCTCTGGACACGCTCCAGCCCCTCCATGTCCTTCTTGTCGTGAGGGGCCCAAAACTGAACCCAGGATTCGAGGTGCGGCCTCCCCAGTGCCCAGTGCAGGGGCACGATCCCCTCCCTGCTCCTGCTGGCCACACCAGTGCTGATACAGGCCAGGATGCCATTGGATCCAACAGAATGAAAGGACAATCTAGTTCGGGTGCTACAAATTTAAAGGAACTGCCTGCCCCCAGTGTCATGCTGCATGTTAGAGAGAGCCTGGACACTTCTCATGTCGGCTGATAGCCTCTTCTGTGGGTGGCACATGGTGGTGGAGAGCCGCTCTGCTCTGTCCTGGGTACCTCTGGGTTTTGTAGAAGGGCTCCAAATGCTGCAGGAGTTGTTCAGGCTCCTTCTCCTGCAGCCTGCCTGTCCCCTGGGCCATGGTCTGCTCATTGCCTGACGCAACATGTAGCAACAGGCAAGTGTTAAGATAAAAGTGAAAAATGAACATATTTACGACAAGTAATTAACTATTAATATTTCAGTCAGTAGGAGTGGAATCAGATAAAAGAGCACCATGCTTTCAGCAACCAGTATTTTAGAACTCAAATAGCTTCTCTCTCCATTTCAAGTTAAAAACTTGAATACAGCCAGGATGGTTTCACCAGTCTTGTGAGGTGGTCCCTCACCTTTTAGGAGGACCCTTGTCCTCGGCACTGCTGTGACCAGGGGGATTTCTGTATGGCTCTATGCTCACTACCTCTGCAGGGGTCTATGCAGAGTCCAGCTGCTCTGCAAGGATTGAACGCAATTCATAAATTCAATAGTTAATCAAGACATCAGGTTTCAAGTCTGCTCCCAAGGGATTACTGGTTGCCTTTGTTCAACTTCGGAGACTCCATGAGCAGAACTATATCCTGCGTAGTCAGTAAATAAAACTCAGCAATGATTAGTCTCATGCTTAACTATAAACAGATGCTTCTCCGTGTTAAGGGAGAGGTTTCATTTTGCCCGTGTGATCACATTTAAACGTCAACGAGGAGCTTCTTTCTATCATGAAGACTGTGTTTTACAAAATTTGCTATCACAGTAGGAACGGGTAGCGAAAGATTTGCATAAGAGAACATAATAACACAGCGACACAATTCAAAGAAAACCTTGTAAAAGGTCTTTACAGAGCAGATAGGCATCAAATTAAACTGATAGGTGGAGTTTCAAAAGGAAGAAAAGGAGGTAATTCTGCACACTGGTAAGCCACAGAGCTCGCTGCTGCAGGATATTGGGAGCGCGAGCAATTTGCATGAGTTCTGCCAAGTGTCTGGAAGAAGAAAGTCCACCAAGGGTTAAACACAAAGGCAGTCTGACTCAGCCAGCTGTTGATCAGCAAATTGCTGGAGGCTGACAGAGTATTTGGGAGGGGCGAAGCAGCGCTGCATGCTTGCTCTGTTCTTATATGCTTCCTCGGGCAATTATCGGCCGCTGCCAGGCAGCACACTGGGCTAGATGAGCCTTTGATCTGCAAGACTGGAGGAGAGATGGAGAAGTGGAGTATCGAGGCAGTGTCACCAACAGAATGTAGGGAGCGAGCAAGCTGCGTGGAGAGGAGGAGGGGCAGATGAGTGAATGGATGTAGTTGTTTATGCAGGATTCGGGTGGCAAGCACGCAGATACAGCGAGCAGAAGACCTGTGTCAGAATGGTGAGTGGCAGGTAGGGAAGAAAGCGCCTGCCAAGAATTTGCTTTCCTCCCATCTCTCCCATCAGTGATCTCTCCCATCAGTGATCTCTCCTGAGTGTTGATTTTCTTGCTGAGGAGCAATAGGAGACATTTGTTTTCACAGGGAACAGACATTATTCCTGCTATTCCAAGGAGCGGGGTTGTAGAGATGGTTGGCTTGGGAACCAGAACTGGAATGAAGCCATTCTTTTGTCATAGGATCAAAGGATAATTCAGCCTGGAAGAGGAGGTCTCTGGTCCAACCTCCAGCTCAAAGCAGGGTCAGCTATAAGACCAGGTCATGTTGCTCGGGGTTTTATCCAGTCTGGTCTCAAAAACCTCCAAGGGTGGAGACTGCACACCCTTTCTGGGCAGTCTGTTCTGCTGCTTGACTGCCCTCATCATAAAATTTCTCCTTTTATCCAGCCAGAACCTCTCATTGCAGTTTTGCCTCTTGTCCTCCCACCATTCCCACCGCTGTGAAAAGCCTAGCTTTATCTTCTTTGATAACCTCTCTGTAGGTACCAGAAGGCTGCTGTTAGGTCTCCCCAAAAGCCATTCCTTCTGCAGGCTGAACAAGCCCAGCTCTGTCAGTCTCTCCAGACAGAGCAAGAGCTCCAGCCCTGACCGTCTTGGTGGCTATCCATTGAACTCCCTTCAGTTTGTTGAAGTATTTCTTGTATGGGGGACCCCAAAACCAGATGCAATATTGTAGTGGTGTCTTGTAAGTGGGAGTGAGAGGGATAACCTCTTTTGTTATCCATCTGTTGACTTTGCTGCTGTTCACGCAGCCCAGGACGCTGTTGGCCTTTGCTGCTGAGGGCCAGCCCATGTTCACCTCACTTTATACCAAGCCCCGCCAAGTTCTTTTCCGGAGTTGCTTCCCAGCCAGTCCTCAGCCTGTCCAGTTGCAAGGGGTTCTTCTTTCTCAGGTGTGGGACTTTGCATCTGTCCTGTTGAAATCTATGGAGTTCCTGCTCGCCCGTTCCTCTAGCCTGTCGAGGTCCTTCTGAGATGTCTAACTGGTCATTGAACTTGGTAGTGCTTCACATATCATTTTCCATAAAAGAAAAAAAACAGGAGAAAGATGCTTACGGAAGAGAAATATAACAAGTGGGGAACAGAGAGAATAAAATGAGTAATTGTAGAAGCAGGTATGTAAAATAAAACAAAAACTAATACCCACACCATGAATGCATATAGATTATCTAACCGTCCCATTCACCCTTCCTTCACTTGAAATACTTTGCTTTTAACATATTAAAAGATCTTTACAGCAGGGACTGTGAGCTCACAGGTAGAACGGGGGCTACCACACCTACAACTGTTCACAGTGGACAGCCAAGAATTTGCAGCAGCCAGTGACTGTTGGTAGTCAGTGTCTCCTCTGGCTTGGCAGCCACTTGGCCAGTCTGCTCTTTGCAGATCAGGAAATTTGAGAAAGATGAACCAGCTTTCCAGTTTTATTTCCTGAAATAGCTCTGTACTTGACCAGTAGTACCTATCTACGGGATGGTCAGCACATCCCTAAGACAAGCTCTAATGGCACTAGACCATGTTCTGTAACAGTCTGGGCATGGTAACAGAGCTCAGTGCTGCATAAATGTCCTTGTTTCAACTCTTGGCCATTCTCAGGTGAGAAGTAGTGACTTGCGGAAAACGGACTCCACAATCTGTGAGACTGTAAAGTAGGGATGTTTATTCAGCNGAAATAAGCATAAAGGCATGACTGGGTTTTTTTGGACCTTCATGCTGTTAAGAACATGGCAGTGTCTATACTGAATCAGAGCATGGCTCCATCTAGTGCAGGATCCTGTCTTAAGCATTGCTCTTAAGCAGATGCTCAGGGAAGAGTGAAAAAAGGGCAAGGATATGATATATCTCCTGAATACTCACCCAGGCAGCTACTGTCTTCAGTTCAGAGGTTTCTGTGCACATAATAGCCCACAAAAAGTGCATCCTCCATGGCTTTGTCCAGTCTGTCTTTGAACTTGTTTCGTGCTTCCAGTTCATTGTGCTACCTTGGTATTAAAAATCCCCAAACTGTGTTCAGCAAAAATAGCATGACTTTGAACGCGGTGATAGTCTGATCAATATGATGAGATGTAAAGTTCAATGCTCACTGGCCAAAATATTCCCTTTCTGCCCCAGCAGACTCTGCCTCTGCAGACGTTTGGGGGAATTGCTAATGGGATACAAGGCACAGTTGCCAAAGCACTTGGAATGCTGGTGGACATTACAGAAAAAGCATTAGAGCCAAAAAAGCAGGTGGTCACCGTGCTGCTGTGCCAAGACATGGCTTTCTGCCATCTTGAACGTTCTCTCAAGAGCAACTTGAAACCTTGAAAACAGCTGAACTGTGACTGTAAAGAAGGAGGCATGGCAAGTAAGTGATGAGCATAGCAAAGCAGGACTTGGTAAAGAGGGGCAGGCTCATGCAGAGAGCTGGAGAAGCTAGGCTGGTTAGCTAGCATCCATGCAAGTACTTGCACTGTACTTGCTATATTAATGGGTTTTTCCTCCTATTACTTTACTTAGCAAGATTCTCGTATTCCTTCACTGAGTATTACAGGTACCTGAAAAAGCTCTCGCTGTGCATCCAGGTAGTAAGTTAATAGAATGGCAGAATCTGGCTTCCTTGGGTACTTGCAATTCTTGAATACATAACTTGAGTTTCTGCTAGACCCTGCTTTTGAATTCAGTCTAGCACATTGAAGCATATGTAACCCCTCGGGGGAAAGGGGGGGTGTGACACGAGAACAGCGAGCGGGAGAGTGCGAGAACCCGCGCATGGAAGATGGCACTGTTTGCCGAGAGTTGCACAACCTGGTTGCACTCAGCTGTCTCACATGTTGGCAGTTGGGTGTCGGGAGGTTTGATTGAGCAAGTGTTCAATTCTGTCACTGTTGCGTTGGTCTGGAGAGTGTTCAGCCTGTTTGGAAAGTGTTGGGTACAACTGTCTGATGGATTTAAAACAATGTAAGACATTGTGAGTGTCTGTGACCGCCCTTCTGTGCCAAGTGAACGTGAGCAAAGGGCCAAACTGCAAATGCTTGCACCAAGCAAATAAAAGATGAAGTGGAAAGTCACCTCAGAAAGAAAGCGGAGGGGGGGGAGAAAGGGATGTCATACATCCAATTTGCGGCGACTGTCACGCTCTGGATCCTCTAGAGACATCCTCTCTGACTTCACTGTTCTTCTTGCTTTCCAGGTGAAGACGAGAAACTTGCTGCTTCTTTGCTAGATGGGAAGTTTCCCCGGAGCACATCGATGCAAGACACTGTTAGGGAGGGACATGGGATTCCACCACCACCTCAAACAGCCCCACCCCCACCTCCTTCTCCATATTACTTTGACACAGGGCCCCCTCCATCCTTCTCGCCACCTCCACCCCCAGGAAGAGCTTATGATACCATAAGATCAAGCTTTAAGCCAAGCCTGGAGGCTAAACTCCATGGACTCCCACAGGTCATTAGCGCAGCTGAGATGTATGATCAGGCAAGGACTTCCATTCCTTACCCTGAAAGGCAGAAGAGGGCCCGATCCATGATAATCCTACAGGATTCCTCTCATCTTCCCGTGGAGCCGACAGAGATCCCTCGGCCTGGCCCATCTGCAACCCCTCCAGAGAAGCTGAAGAGGAAGGGGAGAGTGATTGACAACCCGTATGCCAACATGGGTCAGTTCAACGTCAGCCTGTTTGCTCCCACCAAGCCACAGAGGAAGAAGAGTCCTCTTGTTAAGCAGTTACAAGTGGAGGATGCACAGGAGAGAGCAGCACTGTCCATCACCGGAGGCTTTACAAGGGAGCCCTCTCCCACCCGCAGGAGCCATCGCCTGAGTGGAGTGGAATATCAGCACCACACCGGCATCGCTCAGGTTGAAGCCACAAGCATCCCCTTTGCCACTGCCATCGCTGGAGTCATGAAGGACCGAGACCGTCGTCTGGATGAGAGGCGGAAATCCACTGTCTTCCTCTCGGTTGGGGCCATTGAAGGAAGCCCCCCCAGCAGCGACATGCCATCCTTGCAGCAGTCCAGGTCTATTGATGAGCGGTTGTTAGGAAGCCGAGATGTACTACTGCCTTCCCCTGTCTCAGCTTTAAAGCCATTAATTAGCAGCTCATCCTCAACGTTCATCCACCCCCTAACAGGAAAGCCCTTGGATCCGAACTCACCACTGGCGCTTGCGCTGGCCGCAAGGGAACGGGCCCTCTCAACTCAAGTCCCATCCCGGTCGCCCACCCCAATTCACAGCCCAGACTCAGACAGAGCAGCACCCCTGTTTGTGGACATCCAAACCAAAGAACCAGAGAGGGGGGAGTTGGAGAGCTTAGTGTCCCCTGCGTACTCACCTGGAGGCAAAGGGGCAGTCGGAACAGACTCTGGGACTTTGGCCCCTACTAAGAGCCAGTGGGGGACTCCATCCACACTGAGAAAGGAAACTGAGGCAAGAGCAGAAACACCTGGGAAGGAGGAGAAGAAGCAAGAAGACAAGAAGTCCATGATTATTAGCATAGTGGATACATCACAGCAGAAGACCGCTGGCCTCATCATGGTTCATGCCACAAGTAATGGCCAAGACGAGATAGGACTTGAGATAAAAGAGGAGAAACCAGCTGTCCCTGAAGCATGTACGGAGCCAGCAGAGTCCCCCAAAGCAGAGACCCAGCCCAGTCCAGTGGGAAAGCCTCCAGTCAGTCCAGCCTCTGACAAGACGTTGGGACAAGGGAGTTCGGAGGAAGAAGTGGAGCCCTACACGGTTACCCTCCCACCAGCTCAGTTGTCTTCAAGTGACGAAGAGACCAGGGAGGAGCTGGCCAAGATAGGGCTGGTGCCTCCACCAGATGAGTTTGCAAACGGGGTACTGGTCACCACCCCTGGCACACCAGTCAGCCACCTGGCTACGCCTAGCACGCCATCCATACCAGCGGCAGCAGTAGCACCTTCTACCACTGGCGGAACACCCTCAGGGAAGCCCTCTGATGCCCCCGTAGCCCCAGAGTCTGCTGCAGACTCGGGAGTGGAAGAGGTGGACACCAGAAGTTCAAGTGACCATCACCTGGAGACCACAAGCACCATCTCTACGGTCTCCAGCATGTCTACGTTGTCCTCAGAAAGCGGGGAGCCTACTGACACATACACTTCCTTTGCGGATGGACAAACTTTTATACTCGAGAAGCCACCAGTGCCTCCAAAGCCAAAACTCAAGTCCCAGCTCAGCAAGGGGCCAGTTACTTTCAGGGACCCACTTTTGAAGCAGTCTTCGGACAGCGAGCTCATCTCCCAGCAACATGCGGCCACTCTGGCATCAGCCAGCATTGGCCGGCCACGCTACCTCTTTCAGAGAAGGTCCAAGCTATGGGGGGACCCCATGGAGAGCAGGCCAATCCATGGGGCTGATGATGACAAGCCAACTGTGATCAGTGAGCTAAGTTCCCGACTACAGCAACTGAATAAGGATACACGATCACTGGGGGAGGAACCAGCCGGGTCCGCGTTAGATCCCGGGAAGAAGTCACCTGTGGTCGCGGCACGGTAAGATGCTGGTCGCTGGCCGGGAGAGGGGGCGGGCGCGGGGCTTAGGCACCCGGGGGGACAGGGAGGAGCATAAGCAGAGTGTGACTGTGCTGAGTAATCCAGGGTGTGCTTTGAGGGGCATTTCAGAGATGTCAGGGCTTCTCAGCTGCACGGGGAGAGGCAATGCTGAGACATGCTTTCCAGAAGTTGGTGTGATTTGTTCATGACTCCTCTCTATGCACCACACACGTAGCGAGCTCGCACTGTTGCTTTTTCCCTTTAAATTGCCTTCCTGTTGTTTCATGTTCCTCCTCTGTCTTGATGCTGTTGTTAAGCTGCTGTATTTAGTCATGGGTTTCACTTCTAAATGTTTCCTTTTGAACAATTAATAACAATGTGTGTTTCTCTAGTGCTTTTCATTTCAAAGGATCTCCAAATGTTGTCAGACTACCTATTAGAGCTCTGGTCAGTCACTGCTGAGCGGGAGCCGTCACGAGGGTGGTCTGTGACAGCCCCTCGGACACAGCAGCACCACCCCGACCTTTGTTCGCTGAGGCAGAGCTCGGCGCCGTTTCTGGAACGAGCCAGCTCTGGTGACCTGCAGGGAGGTGTTTTGGCAGGGCGCAGCAGGGGGGTGTTGTGCGTGGCCCTGGGCAGGGGGATACAGCCGGGCATCCCTCCCACGGGTGCTGGCAGCGGCCGCATCCTGCTGAGCGCAGCGCTGGGTCACACACGTCTCCGTGCCGGTGGGCCGGTGGGTTGGCTGCTGGCTCAGAGGTATCTACGCAGCGCCTAAGCGTGGTAGATCCTCACCCCTTGTGCTCCTCCTCCACGCGCAGACCTGCAGGGAGCTCGGCCGGCCCAGGAGACCTGAAAGGTCACAGCAGAGGGACTCCAGGACACGCAGGAGCTCTCTCAAAGTCATACTCAGGTTCCCTCATCCTTCGCGGCACTCTGGAGACAGCGGTTCTCTCTCCCATGCTGGAGCTGTGACTGTCACGCTCCCCGAGTGGCACGGACCTCTCCGTGCGCTCCCCGGCACGGCACGTCCTCCGTGCCAGGCCACACACCGACCTGCCGCCCCCGTGGCAGCAGTGGCCCCTTCGCCCCGCGCTTTTACCCCAACATCCCCACCCAACTATAAAACTAAACTTAAACCAAAAAACTCTAAATTAGAGCCCGAGATTTGAGAGCGAACCCTTACAAGGCTTTGAAATTTGAAGGTACAGCAGGAAGTGACCCAAAATCTCCCGTCACTCTACCCTTTCAGGGTGCAGCCACACAACACCTCCCACAGTAGCAAAGCCACACTAGGCAGATCCCACCAGCGTCACTGGTGGGTGGTTGCTGGTGGTCAGCAGGGAGCTCTGAGCTAAGGGGAACCCTTCTTCTGGAAAGGTTTTTCTAACCAGATCATCGCAGTGATGGGTTACAAGTCCACGTGGTGCCAGCACAGCTGGTGACGTTCCAAGCTGTAGCGTGGGGCACAAAGTCTCCTCTCCTGACATAGCCCCAGGGGAGTGATCATGTAGCTCCATCCTTCAGCGGGCTCACGTCCCCCTGCCAGTGCCTGTGTTGGCAGTGCCAGCCTGGCTGCACTGGTGATCCACCTCTCGGTAGGTACCAAACTTGTCGTTACGACCACAGTGTGGAATAAAATCTCTGGATCTTGCCCAGCTACACTGTTCTATCCCTCTGGATTCGGCCCCAAGTGCACATTATGACCGTTCCCTGGAGATCGGTGTCTCACACGTGGTCCCTTCTCCCGGCACTGCTCAGTCGGGAACCACGGGGTCCTGTGCTGAATGCGCTTAGTTTAATTGCATTTGGGGACCCTTCTGAAATTAGGCACACCATGCCTCGTATTCCTAAAAAGTGGTGACTGTGCATATCTTCAGTGACGCTAGAGAACTTGGATGTTACCAGCTGTTAACGGCAACCAGGCCTGGCCTCTCAAACAGCTGACCCGTGCCAGGCATTGGCCCTTTGCTGAGACCTGGTCTGGGGCCCAGCTGGCCCTCCCTCACCCGGGGTTGGTGGAGGGGCTGCGGGGTCGTCTGCCTTCAGCCCCCTTTGGTCTCCCAGAGCCAGCAGCGAAAAGCACCCGTGACTCCACGTGGTGTCAGAATGCAGCCCCCCCGCTGCCTGTCCTCCTTCCTTCCCTGGCTCCCGTGTCCGTCCAGGCCCCTGTGCACGGCTGATCTGCTGTTCCCCATGCAGCCTCCCGGCAGAGATGTGCCAGCACCCCCCGTTTCTAGGGGACACCCCTTCTCCGTGCTCTGCCCCTCTTTAACCCCTCTTGTCATCCACCAGTGCTTCCCTTTGATTCCTGTGCTTCCCTCGCCCGTCTCCCCAGGAGCAGCAGACCCTGCCTGAGCTCCCACCCCGTGGCACGACACTGCTGCCTGTCACCTTCTGTAGAGAGCTCCTGCACCGGGGAAGCGCAGTCCCTCCTCCTCTCCTTACCCACTCTGCCACCAAGTGTTTGGCACTTCAAACTGTCCTGCAGAGTTAAATGTTCTCATTCCTTTTTCTGAAAGTCATGGCCTTTCATCTCTGAAATTTTTATGCTCTCAGTTGATGTCAAAGACTTGAAATATTTCCCAGGAAGTCAGCTGTAAATAGAATATTTAATGCTGTCAGCCACTCTCCTTCATTGTGAAAATTCCTCTCTTTTATGAAATTGCTGTAAATTCAGAAATTAATGTAAAGAGCAGTTAGATAAGCTTAGATGACCCATTTCAGGACACGTTTTCCAGTCCCTGAGAATGACAGTATTACCTAAACCTCCCCCACCAGCCACCCCTGAACACAGCAGTGCTGCTAAGCAGTGCGGTGGGACCGTGCTGGCCGCTGCCAGCGGGGATGGCCCTTGAGCAGCCCTTCAGGGGCTGAGGGTGCTGCACCCCTCTGACCAGGCTTCATGAAAGCCCAGGTGATGCTGCAGCCAGAGCCCATTTGAGCCCCTCCACGGGGCATTTGGAGGACTAAAGGGCTGTGGCCTGACTCCTGCTGCAGCTTTTTCTATCATTCCTACATCTAGCTCTGCTCCAGAAAGGGTCGTGGGCCAAACTGAAGTTCTTACCTAGAACCTGGAGTTCCACAGGGCTCGGGGACGATGAGGTGCCCTTGCAGGAGCCATCCACAAGCTGCCGGTGCCACCCCAGGGGCTGCGAGGAGCTGCTGAAGCAGGCGGAGCAGCTTGCCCGTGGTGGCAGGTCTCATTGCTGGAGTTTCTTTCTAAGCACATTGAATTCTGAATTTACAGTAGTTACATCTAAGAGCAGGTAACTTCTCTTTGCACGTGGTGGCTGTAGCGCAGTCCCTGGAGCGTTTCTCTTGCAGAGGTCTGTGAGGGTCCTGGCTGGGGACCCCAGGAACAGAAGACACAAACTGCTTTCTCCATAACTCTAACTCTGGCTGTATTTCCTTCCAAGACGGTCTTCCACAGGAGGACGTTTGACAAGAGGGACTGAGAAAGAGGCCAAGAAATACTGAGAATGAGAACATAAGGTCAGAGTTAAGGCAATCGATAGAGACGATATTTATTCCATCCTCCCCGCTCCTCGGACCCTGTGTGACTGGCCAGGGCTGAGCGTGGTGAGGGAAGCTCTGCGGTGCCCACGCACTGCGTGCTGGCAGAGGAAGGTTCAGCTCCCGAAGCAGTAGTGTGCCCGCTTGCTGAGATGCAGCCTTCTGCACAGCCCTCACCGAGACGCCGTAGCTCGGCGGTGACAGTGACAGCAGAGCAGAGTGACAACTTCCATTCGTACTGTCCCGTGGGAATAAGCGGTGACCCTTGAGTTGGGGACACACAAACTTTGCTCCGCTGGGAACTACCCTGACCGTTACTTTGACATAGCGTGTCTCTGAAGGCTGACATGAGGCCAGCACAGCTATCTTCATGTTTAACATGAATGGGATCCTTGAAGATCCAGTGTCCCAACACGCAGTAGCCTTTGCTAAGCTGAGCTGCAGGAGAGTGACCAGACGTCTTGGCGTCTCTCTGACTCGAACTTCCCAGCCACCCCCGGACAGAGCTCATGCAGCAGCAGATGCCAAGCAGTCGTTCCGCCAAGCAGTGCGAGGACCCGCAGCTCAGAGCTGCTGCTGAACGCTGAAATGGATTCATTGTGTGACATCCATTACGACAATAAAGCTGACGCTAACTAATGAGAGGTGTACGTTTCTGATTAGTGCTCCAGTGAGTCATAGCTAGCGATGCAACTGCATTAGTACCAGAGGCTGAACCCGTGCGCTTCAGGGTGACTCACGCGTTAAATGTGCAACGTTAAACCCTGTGTTGAGATGGCATTCTTGTGCAGTGTCCCCTTGTCCTGTGACTGGCCACGGCCATCCAGCCTCATCAGGCTTGTGTCATTCCTCATTGCCCATAGTCACACCCGGATCTCAACCTCCCACCTCTGCTGATGGGTTGGTGTGATGCTGATCAGCCAGCCCGAAAAGCTAAATATGAGCTCATGTTGACAAGCCAGAAGCAGCTGAAGCGTCAACACGGTTCCGGTTTGGGGCTCCAGCTAATGCAGCCAAGAACCTGGGTTAGAGGGTGCTTTGCAAAGGGTTTTGTTTGTTTGTATGTTTGCTTGTTTGTTTATCTTTAAGCAACAGCCGAACATGCCAAATGTATCATGTGAAGCAGAATTTTAGATGCAAAACTGAGTTTTTCAGGTGCTGTTCTGGAAACCCACAACTGCTTTGTATTTCTACAGATCTGAAAGAGAGAGAGAAGAAAAATAAGCCCTTTAGGCATTTAGCTCCTAGGGTAAAGCTACCTCTTTCTATATAAACTCATCAATTAATTCTGTTTCAGTTAAATGGTGTAACATTTCTGGTGCAAGCTTTCAGCCGCTGCAGATACAACCCCCTGTTTCCTTGTAGGCTTTTTGTCTCTTCATGGTGTCTAAACTCAAGCACAAAGCAGAGCTGAGCTTGCTTTCCACAAAGGGAATTGTCCGTGGAGAGCTGATGAAAAGCTGGAGATGGGCACTGATGAGGCCAGCTGAGATCAGCGCTTCTGAGAGCCTTCCCTAGAGGGAGTTTGGGGCATATGGGAAGTTACTTGTGCTGCGTTGAGGTTTGGAGAGGAGGTGGCCTTCCAGCGGAGCGGCAGAGTCCCGGGCAGAGTGCCGGCAGCTGCTCCCGGCCTCGGTGTGCTGGGCGGCTGCAGCCCCTCGGCAGGCGACAGCAGCGTCCTTTGGCGACGTCAAGCAGGGCGTCCCCGCAGCCCTGCCCGGAGCAGCCGGGCTGCGAACGGCCGCAAAGCCTGCGTCTTCTGGAGACGTGGGTCCCCGCTGGTGCTTGCAGCAGCACCTGTCCCGCGAGCCCCTGAGCACCCCAGCTTTCCTCACGTGGGGCGCAGCCACCGAAGAGGAAGGCAAACCTGCAGTCCCGTGACGGAGGCTTGGCAGGTCTGCATCCTGCTTTCCTGCGGCAGCTGGGCTTAAAGATGCTTCATGCATCTCTGTAGGTAACTGTAAAAATGCATCCTTCGCTCCGTGGACTCCCCTTCCGTGGGAGGAGGCTTCTGCTCATGGAGGTGCACTGCAGCGGGGCCGCTGTCGCTGCGCGGGGGCTCCCGGCTGGCGGGGGGGCTCCCCACGCGCCTTGCTGGCAGCTCGGAGCAGCGTGCCGGAGGATGCTCTTCCCTCCTGGTTGCCATGGCATTTTTCCAGCGTTCACCGCAGGATGTCGGGCTGAGGATGGGGCACTCCGGAGCCCGGTCCACCTCTGCGGCTTTTCCACCCAGACGTAGCTCTGCAGACAGCAAGGGCTTGGGAAAGCACAGGCTGTTTAGAGATAAGCTGACGGAGGCTGGGTACGTGGAAAACACAGCAAGAGTTCCTAGAAGGTGCTGTGAAAATGTAGTAATTGAGAGAGCACCTACCGCAGGGAAGCGCTCCCTCGATGCGAGGTGAGACACCGATCTGACACCAGCTCAATGCTTCCTGCCACTGGTGGCCGGGGCATCTGTTTTTGATGTTGACGTGCGTTGCCTACAAGGAGACAGGGGCATTGTGGGTGGCAAGTCTCAGCATGTGTCCATGTCACAGCAAGCACAGCTGGCTTCACCTCATCTGGTCACTAACATCTACTAATCACAGCTCATCCACTCATCCCGCCGAGTGAGTAGAAGAGCAAACCGTGACTCTGCCTCATGCTTGTCCAGAGCGAGACTTGGGAAGAGCAGTGAGGGGTTGTCTAGACCTCGGTGAGCAGAGCTCTCGGTCCCACCAAGACTCTGTCAGTGCCGAAGTGGCCCGAAAGAGGGAAGAGTTAAAGCCTGCAGGGTTCACTCGCTGCTGATTCTAGCTCCGGGAAGGTCCCACGATGCGGTTGTTTTATCACCCAAGCGCAGGAAAAGTGCTGTAAGGGCTGTTCCTTTCAGGGCTTTAGCGCACTAGAAGTGGACATCACCGAAAAAGGGTTTTTCCTTTTGTGTGGAGAAATAGGAAGGGAGACATTCAAATTTCAGTTCTTTTGTCAACAAAGAGGAGGCAAAGCAACCGTGTGGAAAGAGGCCTGTGTGCTACCTTGGAGCAGTTCTGCAGGCAATCCGCCACAGTTGCGCACACTCCCCAGTGAGAGCTTAGGAAGAGATTGGCTTGGGGAGTCCCAGGGGCAGCGCACGAGGAGACGAAGTCTCCTGTGCATACTAGCCCTAAATTTCCTTTTCCTGCAAAGAAGAGATGAGAGGAGGACAAAGCAGGCTTGCTTGCAGTGAGAGGTACAATGTTTAGTTAAGGCATAAGTAGCTCATACGTCCATAATGCTCTGACCCTGCCAGAACCTCGTTGTTGTAAATGTTTACTGACACCCGGGTTTGCTCCCGATTCTCCCTGTTCCACGACGGAGCACAGGCAGGCAAGCTCATGGCTGAAAGACTCACAGTCCCGTTACAGCACCATCTGCAAAACTGCCCGAGAAAAAACATAGCTGAAGGCCGAGACCCTCTTCTATGGAGAAGCATGAGAGGGAGAGCGATCAAAGTGCGTTTAGAAGTCCTCTTGCTCTTCTACATCACTCCTCCAGTGTAGCAGGTTGGACACCGTGACACAGCGGGACACTGTCCCTGGAGGCGCCTGCCGTTCCCTAGGGATAACCACACATCCCCCGGCCGGCCAGCCTGCCCCGGGGCTGCCCGAAGGCCTCCCCTGCGAGCTGCGCAGCGCTGGGCGAGATCCTCTAGCTGAAACAGCACGGTCTTCGCTTGAAGCTGCTGTTAGCGACCCGCAGCAGCTCCCCGAGGGTGCTTTCCACCTGCAGCCCCCTGTTTGGCCAGTCAAACCCTGCCTGGAGCACCGCAGCTGCCCGACCGAGGCAGCCGTGCTCTCTGCACGGCTCCTGGCCGTTTCTTCCCATTGTGCCTGCAGCCTCTTCACCTGCAGAAAAGGGATGAAACTCTGAATGAAAGCAGTGACCATCTGATGCTTGCAGCACCGTGCCAAACCCAACCACTGCTGACAGCCCCTGATACAGCGAGGGGCCTGGCACTGCAAATCAGGGAGACGAGGAGTCTCTGCTCAGAGGGGGCCGTGTCATCTGGGTGAGACGAGGCCGCTCGCTCCCTCCCGATAGCCTCAGTAGAGGGATTTTGCAATGCACAAGAAGAAAGTTTAGAAAGCTCAGCAGAGCAGCGCAGCACCCAGGCAGCGGGTGCAAGGTCTCTCTTGCCCCTGAGAGGTGATGGGATGTGTCCCACCTGCTCACTGGAGAGCAAATGTTGAATTTTTTCCCCTGCCAGCCCAGGGCAAGTCCTCTGGCGCAGCGCAGACCTCAGCAAGGGATTCAAGCAAATTTTCGTACCAGAGGAACTGTGATTATCCCCTCTGGGAAACACTGACTCACTTGCAAGGCCCTAATAATATTCCATTGACCTCTAGCTGTAGCTGTTACTCTCACAATAATGAAAGCAAAACACTTAACACAGCTATTGGGTAAAGTCAGAAAAGATGTTGAACTGTATTTGCCGCTCTTTCTTGTTCTTGCTGTGTGGCATTTTTTCTCATGCAAATGTTGTTTCCTTCCCCTCCCTCTTCTGCCCTTCCCCAATCTCTGTCCTGTCCCTTCCCTGTCTCTTCCCCTCCTCCTCCCTCTCCTCTCAGCTCTTACAAATAGCACTGTCGAATCCTTCAGGCTTTGGCTGATGAATTCATGCAATTATGAGTGTCCCATTTCCTGTAGTAAACACACGGACATAACCTCGGCCGGTGTGGAACGTCCCGACCTTCACTGGCCCCAAAAGCCCCTGTCGGCCATTTCCTGGGTCCCCCGGGATCACCCCATCCCAGACGGCGAAGCCTTTCTGCCCGGCGCTCCTGGCGCTGCGGGGCCCGCCGCGTCCCCGGCGTGGGGCACCACCGTGCCGCGCACGCCGCTGCCGGAGCCCCCGGCCCGCGCGGCGCAGGAGGCCCTGCCGAGGCGCCTGGGCCCCGCGGCACGGCTGGTCCTGCAGCGCTGCTCAGCCTCGGGCCCGTGCCAGCCCCGGGCTGCGTGATGAAGTCCGTTCGCTCTTCTCCGTCTTGTCGCTGCCCCGGACCGGAGCTAACATTCTCTCTCATTGCCTCTCTTCCTGCTCTCCATCTGCATGTCCGCGCTGCTCTGTCTAGAACCGCCTCTGGCCTCCGGAGGGTGGGCGAGTTGTGTAAGTGAGCATGTTCTCATCCCATAGCAAACTCACCTCGTCTCCCCGCGCCCGTGCCGGTCCCGCTCCCCGCTCTCCTGCCGCCCCGGCTGGCCGAGAGCGGGCAGCGGCGCTTGCTCTGGCATGTGAGTGTCCCCCTCCTGCCCTGTGTGCCCCGGTAGCATGTCCGTGTCCCTGTGCTGTGATGTCGTGTGCTGCTGCTCGTAGGTAACGACTGAGGAAATTCCCTCGGGCTTCCATGGGATTCGTAGCGTGGCCCGGACGAGACCGCGTGCCCCCGTCGCGGCTGCCTGGGGGACATCCAGCAAGGGCTGTGCAGGGGCAGGGCCCCCTTGGCGCAACTCAGCCCCATGGGGAGGGACCCCAGCGAGGGTGGGGGTGAGCCGGCTGCCGCCCCGGGAGGCAACATCCCCTTTCTGAGCCCCAGCAGCTCCCCCCTTGTGCTCCCCCCGATGCACAAGGCTCCCCCTTCCCTGCAGGTTCTTGACTTCCCAGTTGTGGGGTGTCCCTAGGTCACCTTCCGGAGCAAAAAGACCATGAGACAGAGGAGGCAGCAGCTTACGCTCTTGCTACCCTGAGATCGTACAGCCGTCCCAGGCTGGGGTTCAGCTGACCAGCACAGAGTGGGGCCTGGAAGAGACCAGCACCCCAGAGCCGCAGGAGCTCCAGCCTGGTGACCCACAGTGGGTGTCCCCAGGGAAGTCACTGTTGGCACAAACTTAAACCATGGATAAGTGTTTACCTGAGACAGCTGTAGGGAAATCAGGGTACAGAAAACTGCACCCCCTTCTCCCAAACCGGTTAATGGCTGCCACTGGAGGAGTCCTTGCTGGCAGAGCTCCTTG